>JAJKFJ010022370.1:0-166449 GCA_027382625.1 Tetmemena sp. SeJ-2015 | reverse complement strand
TGGGAAAAAAAAATTCAGGTAGCTTGGGCCCGAGAGAAAGTCGCGCTCCGTAGTTTGGCTTCGCTGTCCAGCTGCTAAATGAGTTTTGCCCATAGATCTCGTCCCTCCACGCCTACAAGGATTAGGGGGGTGAGTGGAACCACCCCCTTTTGATTTCTCTCCAGTGGAGCTCACCACCTTCCCCAGGGCTTGGGCTGCCTTTTTCCCTTTTGCCTCTTTTAAGCACTCACCCCCCAGTCAATGGATTACCAAAACCAGAAAAGCCTTGGGGGAAAGGGGACCGGCTAGTCCGGTCGTATGCGTCCTAATTTTAATTTTCTTTTTTAAATTCCAATTTTTTTTAAATGTCCGGATAAGACCAAGAAATTAACTAGAGGGAGGACTCAAGTATTAAGGTAAACTTCTGAGTGGCCTACCTCATTGATGGCAAGTTAATATCCTAACGGAGATTAATATGAGGGCTAGTTTAAATTTGGAAAGAGAAGCGGACTCGGAAAGCGAGTGAATAAGGACGGAACTGAGTACCACGGGGAATACGAAGATGATAAGCCAAACGGAAAAGGTAACTAAAATCTTACTATAACTTTATTAGGATTGTATTTGTGGGCAAACGGTGACAGATATGAAGGAGAGTGGAAGGAGGGGAAGTTTCATGGCAAGGGAATTAAGTCTTGCGCTGATGGAACTGTGTACGACGGAGAGTGGGCAAACAATCAACCTGAGGGAATGGGAACTTGCACATACCCAGATGGAGGGAAGTACACAGGAAGTTGGAGTGATGGTCTGCCAAACGGATAGGGTGTGAAGGTTATGGCTGACGGAGTAAAGTACACAGGCGATTGGCTGAATGGAAAGGCGAATGGAAATGGAATCAAGCAACTAGCGAATGGGACTTAATTTGATGGTCACTGGATAGACGGCAAGTTTATCAATGGAAAGGGCATATACCCAAATGGCAGAGTATATGAAGGCGAGTGGTAAGATGGAAAACCACATGGCAGGGGAGTCAAGTTTTGGCCTGATGGTAGACGTTACGATGGTGAGTGGGTAAATGGCAAACCATTTGGCATTGGAAAGAAAGTTTACCCTGACGGCAAGTTTAAATTGGGCTATTGGGATAAAAACTAGTTCATGGTTGGGTGTAAGATTTTCTAATCCACTTTATATTTTTCTTTTAGAGCCCCCTGAGGGTTTTTAGTTCAAGTATAATGATATGCCCTTCTCAAATAAATCTCCAACTAGCAAGATAGATAGTCCAAACGCTTCAATCGAGAAATCCTCTTTGAAGAAGAAAGTATCACCTAACTTATCAATGCTAAGCAGTCCATCACCTCAAAAGAGAGATGCTACTAATCATCAAGTAAATGAACAAAGATCTTTCAATTTCCCAGATATACCGAAATCTAACCAAGCTGGCATTGCTGTATAAAATTCACCAAAGCAGCCATTCGGTAAAAAGAAATCAGTAAATCTAAGCACCATTCAACCGGAGCCTCAATACTCACCCAGGTCTTTAAAATTTTCACTTTTTTCTGAAGAGAGGTTTCCACCTGTAAAAAGTTAAAAAAGTGGAAGAGGTTAATCTCTAACTGTTAAGTCTTAGCACGAAGAGAGCTAGCAAAGACTTCCTTAGATTTAAAACAAAAAGAGCAGCTAACAATAATAAAGTCAACCACCTAGAATAAACTAGAATAACTATTTAGATGAGGAAGGGTTTATGTAATTCCCAGATGGATCCAGATACAAGGGATCACTTATTAAATTTTAAGTATTTCTAATTTTTCTTGTAGCTGGAGATCCTGAAGGCCTAGGACTCATTATCTATAATGATGGTTCGATTTATGAAGGAGATTGGAAGAGTGGATTGTCTCATGGATTTGGAATATTAACTTTTCCTGATGGAAGCCGGTTCGAGGGACTCTGGTAGAAAGGGAAGTATCACGGACGGGGTGTCTACAAAACTGCAAACGGGGCAAAGTATGATGGAGACTGGTAAAATGGAAAATACCATGGGATGGGTACTTTCCAGTGGCCAGATGGAAGCATATACAGAGGGGAATGGAAAAATTGTAGAGAAAATGGGAGAGGCAAGTTTAATGGGGTAAATGGAATAGTCTATGAAGGAGAGTGGTAAGATGGCAAGTATCATGGAAAAGGGAAATTGGTTGGAGAAGATGGCTAAATAGTGCAAGGAATTTTTAGAATGGGCAAACTTATCACTTAAATTTGATTATTCTTTATTTCCTTTAAGAAGAATAAAGTGGTATTTGAGAAAAAGGATCTCAATTTGTGAGTTGCATAATCTACCTATTGTAATTGCATTAAGATGAGTGATGAATTTCTATTGAAATCAGAGTATAACCCACAAAATGATGACACAAAAAAGCTTATTATTTTTAGGTTAAAAATTAATAAGCTTAATGAGTAATCGCCAACCAAGGTTAATGAGGGCCTTGAAACTTTGCTAAATGTGGAGCATTCCACTTCATCTATTGAGGCTTCCACTTAAATCGATACAACGAGCCGGTCCTATCTAGATGCAAAGACCATCAATCATACAGAAATGAAACAAGCCTAGACCTCTCCATTTGGGTCGGAGGTTCAAAATTCTCCTGATTTGAGCGCCTTAAGAAAAATTGAGCCGTAAGGCGAACAAGAGATGCACATAAAATTTCTCGATTAAAAGCTTGTAAGTTTAACTTTCCAAAATATAAGTGAGATACAGGTCGACAGTCGAAGAGTCAGTGTTAATACGAGGCCACATCTCTCAGGAATATCATAAGTTGGAGATATAAGAGTTTGCATGAATGACAAAGCAGGAGAATGCTCTTTTAGATTGCCAAAATTTGAGAATTAATAGTTTGCAACAGATCAGTGGGTGAATTATGTCTACGTTTCTTATAAGGCAGAGTGGTTTGACGAGCTAATATCAGATCATTTTCTTTGGCCACTGGACAACAAGAACCTATATGATATGAAGATTTTTGCAACTCTCTTTTTGGCAGAGCATCTGGGGCCTAAATTTAAGCAGTACGAGAGCCATTAAATAGAAAGTAACTCAATTCATTCTTTAAATAATTATAACTCTAGCATTTGTGAATCATATCACGTTTCTGATAAGCAAAGAGCTCTAATTAAGGAAAACAGATTAAGATTATCTCCAGCTAATCTAAGATTGCTAATATGGCTTCATTTTTATAAGAATCATAAATTTAATTCTATTGTCTTAGATTTAAATTAATAATCCTCCTTTTGAGAAAGAAACTTTTTACTATCAATATTTTTAAGTAATAGTAATCATATAATCTCTTTCACTTTAAATATCATGAAAGAACACATGTAATATTAATTTTTGAAGACATCTAACTAGGTACAATATGAATTAAATAAGTCGATTTTACTGGCGCCATGTTCCACTTAATTATATATAATTATTATTTTCCAATTTGAATTTGACAGTATTGTAATACAAAACTCGCCAAATTAAGCTTTATAGGGCCTGAACTCACGCTAGAAGCAGAAATAGAGCACTTAGTAGAGATAAATTTGGACATATCTTGGGGAAAGTGGATCCTAAAAGACCAGTTCACTTGGGACATAACCAACCCTGATAACATCCCAGAGGAGTTTGCTTGTATGTTGGTCGATGATTTGCAACTCCCACAGATTTTCCAGTCTTTAATTTCACTATAAATAAGGCGCTAGATTTAGAACTATGCGATTAAATGTGCAAGCTATTTTAGGGAAGGAATGAATTTTGATTTGGAGATGGAAATGCCGCTCACTTAAACTATTAAAGACAGCTGAATATACTAATTACATTAAAAAATTTCCCTCTTTTTTCATCTTCCCATTCAAATTTCAAGAGGAAGAAAGTTCACTTCCTCATCGTTTTTCATTAAAGATTCTCATAAAAATCCTTTTAAATTAAAATCTGCAAAAAATCAAAATGCTTAATTGTTTTGGGATTTAGATTATTTTGATAGTTATAATTTAGGATTTTAAATTTTGGAGCATGTCAATTTTTATTTTACTTTTCTTAGTCGACTCAAAAAGAGTGCCAGATAAAATTAAGAATAAAAGATATCAGTATTAGTTTGCGGAATTAATTCTTAGAATTTAATGAGAATTATTGATTTAATATTCTTGAGATTTTATTTGAATGTTATGAAGAATAAAAAAAGGAGAAGCACTTCAATACCCCTAAATAATTTCAATAAAATAGAAAGTATTGAGGTCTTGAATTTGGGTAGGGGCTGTGTAAGGTAATTAAATATCAGATAATTAGGGTAAAAATCTTTATTAAATTATATTAATTATCTTGATGAGATGATAGTATTATTGTCTTATTTATTATTGAAGAAATATATTTTACTCAATAAGTATGTAAGATGAATTTGTTAAGATTTATTTAAATGAGTTTGGATCTAATTATTTTGCAAAAATTAATTAAATATGTAAGTCTGATAATTAAATTTTCTCATTAGCTTGCTATAATCCATGATTTGCGGTGTGCGACTGTTTTGTTTATAAATAAATTAAAATCACAAGCAAACAGTGAATGATAGTGGGTCTTCTATAGTATAGGCTACCATTTTAGAATTACTAAATTAAAATTTAACTTAATTGTGAGTAAATATGAGCGTGAATTCCCTACAAGCGCTGACTCCCCCACCAAAGAACAGCCAAAAGGCCCAACTAGAACTTTATTCACAACCAAAGTCCCTTATCTCTCCTTTAACAATGAGGGGAGGCAACATTTAAGAAGAAACCAAATGAAAAGATGGTGCAGTCCTAAGGGAAGATCTCCCACTTGAAATTTAATAGTTTGTATTTCATCTTCTATAAATCTACGAATATATTGACTATTGCAAAAATTAGCAATCATCAAGAAACCAGAGATCTCTTTTGAACTAGGATCAAAATTATCCCAAGACTATTTAAAACCTACAGAATCAACCTCTCCTTACAATAAGTACTCAAAGCAAGAAGCATTTTTTATTTTAGAGAAGTTAGAAAATTGCAGTCGATTAAGTGAAAACACTATTAATTCATTTTAAACCCACCTTTGAAAACCTATGACCTGAGTAGGTGCAGTTCCGCCCCACTTATAAATGTGAAGTCAAATTCATAGAAACTTACTAATTCATAGAGAGAAGGAAACTCAGTAAGTTAAGTTGTAAATCGAACTAAGAAATCTAGGAATCCAAACTTCAAAGAAAATTAATAGACAAAGAGCATAGACTCTTCTTCTAGTAATTACGAAGCCCTAAATAAATCAACTCATTCAGTGAATAATAGCATGAGACATAGTTTGATAATAAGACCTCAAGAACATAATAACAAAACTCCAGTGCTCCGAAATAGAAACTCAGCTATAAATAAAACTTACTCAAGAGATAGTATTAACGAGAGGACACAACAAAAGAAAAGCAGGAATCTATATCAAGATTAGTTCATCAATTATGAAACGGATTAGAACTAAATAATGGTTATTGATGTTTCACCTGATAAAGTATATGAAAAATTCTCAATAAATTAACATTATGGAACTGATGGAATAGAATACGATGAGAGGGAAGAACTGTAAAAAGATGTGTAATTATCAAGAGAGTAACAATCTTTAATGGAAACTTAAAGAACTGATTTTACTTTGGGAACGAATTGCGCATCTCGAGTTGATGAGTTCAGTGAATTTAATTAACTCACCTAGAATATCTAACCATCAATATCTTCAGCTTTGCAAGAAATAATAGAATTTGCCTCTTTCTATTATTATCAAATCCAAAATTATGCAAAAATTATAAACTATATTGAGATAAAAAGAGATTATATATAAAATCTCATTCAAGCTTAGAATTATATCTGAAAGATTTTTAATTTTTTTAAAAAAGTATTTATAATTATCTGAAGAAGCTTTCGATAGTTATACTTTATCTAATTCTCTATTCTTTATTTGATATAGCAAAGAAACTAAGAAAGAGTTTCTGAAAAATAGTTTGACATGTTCCCCTTCAGCTAATATGCTTGCGAAATAGAAGAAGGAGATAATGAAGAAGATGATTTACCAGAAGTCATTCAGCCCTTTCTCCCTGAAAAAGAAGATGATGGCAGACTTTATACTCTGGTGCTAGATCTTGATGAAACGCTTATCCATTTTGAAGATGTAAGTTATCTGATATTTTATTCACCAATTCTAGGAGGAAGAAAACGATTCAGGTGAAAGAGAAGTGTTCTACATGGTCAGACCTGGTCTTAATAAATTTCTCTCCGAGCTCTCTGTGCATTTTGAGATCGTAATTTTCACGGCTGCTCTCTCCGATTACGCAGATTGGATTCTCAATTCCGTTGACAGGAAGAAATAAATCTCCCATCGCCTCTATCGTTAGCACTGCAAGCGGAAGAAGCACTTCGCTATCAAGGATTTATCCCTCATTGGTCGAGACCTATCAAAGACTATAATCATCGATAATATTGGTGACAATTTTAACTTCACTAATCCGGACAATGGATTGGAGATAATAAGTTGGTATGACGACTTGGATGATAAAGAGCTAGAGAGGTATATTCCTTTCTTATGTGAAATAGCAAAAAGGAGAGAGGATGATGTAAGAGAGGTTATAAAAAGATATAGAGACAATTTTTAATCTTATATTAGTAGCGATTGATTTACATAGTAAAACATTTTCCAACAAAAGTGTAGTTATCTAAAAGTAATTTATTTCAAGATAATTCAAATAAGAAATCAAATAAAACTGAAATGAAGAGATAGCAAACTTTGGAAGAGGAAAAAACTAGTCTCACTAGAAATTAAAGAAGGGACTACTCGAATGAAGACTAGACCTATAGATCCAAGGCTTTAAAAGATAAAGGATTTAGAGAGGTAGATGGCTAGTACGGTACAAAAGTAGTAGACCTTGAAGTGGGAGAAGATTTAATGGAAAAGTGCATGCTCAGTTTACCCAATAAGTTTAGCCTAGACAGTATAAAGAAATATAATGCTTACGTCTGGTCATTCGGTTAGAACACCAAAGGAGAACTTGGAGTGGGTCACTATAATGAAGTACTTATGGCAGAGAGAGTGAGAGGTCTTCCCAAGCAAAAGGTCACTCATCTTTCTAGTGGTGGAAAACATTCTGGAATCGTGACTGAGGATGGTAAGCTATGGATGTGTGGATCAAATCTTCACGATAAACTTGGATTAGAAGGAATAACGACGGGATCGAAGAAAACTTTTAAGCCTGTCGAACTTCTTTCTTCTATCAGAATAGTTCAAGTAGCTTGTGGTGATTATCATACTTTAGCACTCTCTAACGAAGGTTAGGTCTACGTCTGGGGAGGTAGTCTTCATAATGTAAGATTTTTAGTCTAAAATATTGACATAGAAAAGAGGAGATAGGAGTCAAGATAGAAAAGAGTCTGCAAAGTATAAGCCAGTAATGCTACAAGCTTTAGCCACTAGGAAGATTAAGCAAATAGATTGCGGCGATTTTCATTCCTTGCTCTTGAAGATAATGGTACTCTCTACTCTTGGGGTGTTGGCGAAAAAGGAGAATGCGGTCATGGGAAGTACGAGGATTAAGAGACTCCTTCAAGAATTAAGTTTTTCGATGGAAAAGTTATAACATCAATTGTTGCTGGAAATCATCATACCTTTGCTATCGCATCTGACAATTAAGTCTACGCATGGGGTGATGGAAGATATGGCCAATGTGGATATGGAGAATTTGAAAATACTGCGATACCATAAAAAGTAGTTTTTCCAAACTCCAACTAAAACCAAAATTTTACTGATGATTCAGTACACCAAGAAATCCTTGAATTTTTCAAAGAGCCTCCAAAGATAAAGTAAATAGCAGCTGGTGAAATGCATACTTTAGTATTAACAACAAGTGGCTAGATTTTTTCATTTGGCTATAATCAACTAAATAATTTTAATCTTTAAACAAGGTCAGTTAGGTCATAACACCACTGATAATTACTGCAGACCCAAGCTAGTAGAAAACATGTTAAATCATAGGATTGTTTGCATTGCAGCTGGAAGAAATCATTCGCTTTGCCTGACAAGCAAGAATGATGTTTACGCTTGCGGAAATAATCAGCATGGCCAACTGGGGCTTCCTGACAGAGAAATGAGGAAGACCTTCTCTCATGTACTTTCACTACTCTCTGTGAACTCTTTTAAGCTATTTGCTGGAGGCTTTCACTCTTGGGTGATCCTAGATGAACTTCACCCTAAAAAAGATGAGTTTTAGGCTTTGAAGAATTAAGAATCAGATGATGAATCTCTACTAAACTCATAAGATGGTGAATAGAATTACGATCGCCATGGAAAGTCCTATATCTCAAATTCAAACTTCTTTGACTAGCTTAAGAACTCAAAATATGTTATCCAAGTTAACTACACAGATACTGCTCTTAGTCACAGATTTATCAGATTTGAACTGCCTCAGAGCAACCTTGATGTAGGAAAAGCTAAGGTAGAAGAATATATTAGAAACATGTACAAAGATGAGAGTGGAACAATTTATCATAGACTTTAAGAGGATTAGGACATAGTGGGAGATAGAGGCTAAGTTCTATCTTCTGGAAGTGGAAAATTTGGCAAATTTTTCACTCTCTAAATTGTCACAGACATTAGCAAGAACCAGTCTACTGTTGATTAAAAACGTGAATTAATGAAGAACAGCTACGACTTTATCGATGAGGTTTATGATCTATTTATTAGGCACACTTTTGGTGTTATCGGAGTTTAGCCTACTAATAGGAAGAGATTGTCGTAGATTAGGGTGGTTGTAGAAATGCATGAAAATTCTTCTTCTGAGAAAAGTCAAATGATAAATGTTAAGAGGAAGTCTGGGAGGAAGTGGAAGTCAACTCCATCTTTTTGTTTAGAATGTTTTTGATAATTAGAGATCTTAATTATTCTAAGTCGAGGTGGCTGCTACCTTTAATTAAAAAGTGGTCGATTAAAATTTAAGAGATTGGAGCGGCTGGCGATTAATTAAAAATTTGATCCGGAAGAGATCGGTGGCTGGGGTTTTGATTAAATTTCGCTACATGGGTGCAGGTACCTATACTACTACTACTATACCACCCCACAGCGGCTCAGCGAAATATTTAGAAGCATGTATTTAGTTTATACCACTTACGCAATTCATTTCAATCGCTTCCTATAAGACTTCAATAGGGCTTTAAATCTTCATCAGAGAACAAGATGTCCATATAAGTGAGTATGAGAAATGCTTATGTTCTTGGGCTCAAAATTTCTCAAGATAAATTGCTGGCAATTGCCAGGGAAGAGTTAAGTACTTTGAGCTTAGACCTTATTCGTACGCTCCAATTTGATTTTTTAACTTTTTATTTCTTAAATTTACTTATCGAGGAAATATATATGCAATGGTAATAGAATTATAAAGCATAAATGAAATTTCAGTAGGAATCAATGAAGATTCTTTATTTTTAGGGCTGATTTTTAATAGACATATGTTTTAGATCACTTAAATCAAAAGTGTATAACCGAATATGATTGAGTTACTCACAATTTTAGTTAGCTGTCTATTTATTTTCCATTAAGTCTTGATTGTTATTTAAATATTATATAAATGATCTTAAATATCTACCTCCCTAGATTCAAATTTATTTGAGCAGGAATTGTAATCTTGCTCTTAATATACTGCATTTATAAAACTAATATAAATTACATTTAAAATTATAATTTATTATATCAAAGTGAAATAAACTCCTCTTGATTAAATACCAAATTTATGTGAGAAAAATAAATTAAATATTTTTTATTTATAAAATGAGAATATTATGGATCCTCAGAGGACGACTTTATTTCTTTTTAAATATTTTATAAGAGTTTTCTATTCTGATTTTAGATTTCAGCTTCAATTTGATTGTGTGAGATTTAAGACTCTTTTTAAATAATTTTATTAGCCTCTTCTGACTTGCCTTTATTCAAGTGAAATAAGCTCTTTATTAAATTAAAAAAAATCTTCCGCTTTGTAGATTTACTCTGACCCCTTTTCACTTTTACAGTGTTTGATAACTTAAAAACCATAAATAAGTGATTTTATACCAAGTATATTTTTCTCATCTTAGTTTAAGCTGGGTCTTTCGTGGCTTAGGTTACTAATATAAATAGGAGTAGCCTCATTTGAATTTTTTGAATTGTAAATATTAGAGATTGCATTCCAAGTCTACTGCATACACCTCAGCTTGTTTATATTAATTGTAGACCTTGATTTCCTATGCGATTTTATTATCTCATAATAGTCAACCTCCCTGTCTTAGAATCCTTATTGAATTTATCTAGTTGTATTCTATCTCTCTTGAGATTAAGTATTAGCAAAGGTAATTAGAATAGAGAAATTTTAATAAAATTCTCCTCTAAATTTATAATAAAATTCTCAAGCTGTTGCTATTAAATTTATTTAGATTTAAAAAATAACTCAATAGAAGTAATTTCTAAAAATATGAACCAAAATAATTCTCCCAAAATAATAATTATAGTTAAGGATTTAATTTGAATCCATTACTGCTTAAAATAATAAATAGAAATAAATTATAAAGGGTTCAATATTAATTTATGAGCAAATCTATGGTTAAGAAAAGCTTCTAATTTATGAGTAAATTAAGCCTAGGTCAACCACTTTCTTGTAAAATTCTTTTATAACTTATCCAACTGATATGATAAAATCTAAGAGCTGAGCCAAAGTATAATGGCTCAGATATACGTTTTTGGAATTGTCTACACTACCAAGTCGTTCTAAAATTATTTTAGTTTGATATAGACTTACTCTCAGTTCATAAATATTTTTATCCTTTAAAATTCTCAGCTATATTAGCTCAATATGAGGGATTTAAAGATAGGTTTTTAACCCATTTCTGAGTGTTTGCTCTAAGTTAGAAGTAGAGATATTTTTATTTTTTGCTTTTGGACTCTAAGAAAGCTGCTTATTTAATTGTAAACTTATAGTAAGTGCCTATTAGTCTGCCCTGAAAACTGGATGTCTAAGTGCTTCTTTGGCAGTGATTCTCTTATCAGGATCTGCCTCAAGTAGTCTCATCAATATAAGTATATTTAAAATCAAAATGAATTAAAGCATGTTAGATTTTATTTTTTTTAATTAAAATTTTTCAATAGACTTTTTGCGAGCTTGGAGAGTTTATGCTATATCTAGTTGAATTACTTAGTCAAGTCACACTTGGAATTAAGTTTCACAACTTCCTCCACTGACCTACCCTCAAATAAATACCTTCCAGCAACTAGGTTATACATTATAGATCCCACACTAAATAAATCATTTATTTTTCAAAAATATTTGAATATGTCTGCCTTTTAGTTATATTGTCGCTTGTGGAGAATCTCAGGCGCTATATAGGATGGAGTACCGCACTTCCTAGTTAAGTACTCACCCTCTTTAATAATAGTGGAGAGACCGAAATCTGAAATCCTGACCTCATACTCTCCATTTGTAGTAGAAGTAAGGAGAATATTTTCTGGCTTGAGGTCTCTGTGGATTAATAAAATATAAGCATTACACCCCTCGTGTGCATAAAATCTACTGCTAACAAAAGCTGTGCTAAAATAGTTAGGATTTCTATCTCCTTCAACTGAGATGAACTTCTAATCAACTGTTAAATATTATATTATAGGGAAACATTAATTAGTAAATATACCAAAGTAACTTTTTAATTCTACAAATAAATAAACCTTAATATCCATTAGTAAAATTCTTACAAACATCATAATGACGATTTACTGTTTAATAAATAAGGAATTTTATTTTGAATGCTGTTATTTATCGTAAATGTTTATAAATTTATATTCTTCAAACGAAAGCCTAAAATATGTTGTAGGGTTCCTCCCTCTTAGTAATCAAGAATTAAGTACACGTTTTGAAAGTCCTCATACACTTTGATAAGCTTGAGAGCATTTACGCACTTATTTAATTTTCTCTAACATCTTAGTTCACTCTGGAATTATTCAATATGCTTTACACTTTTCATCACTTTTTCCTTATTACCGCATTAAACAATTTTAAAATTTGAAGCAATCAAAAGAGAATTAAGTTAATCTGCAAACCGATAAATAATTTGAACAAAAGATGTATACATAATTTTTAATCCCGAAAATGTTTATAGTCTTCAGACAAAGATGAGCCTCTTATAACATTCTTAGCTAAAAGAATTAATAGGACTAGTATTTTAACTTTCTAAAAGTTTAAAAATTTGACTTTCAATAAGAACTGCAAAATAAAAAAATGAGCCCACCTACTTAATCATAAAAAGTTGGAGAAGAATTAAGAAAGATACTTACCATTTTTACTCATTTTTAATAAAATCTGTCAACATTATGATCTCACCAATAATGGTCTTGACTGCAAATTTATTTTAGCTTTGAATATAAGATTCTTATGCCTCTTTTAAGGCGTCTTTAAATTTCTCTGGCCTTGTGTTCTTTAAAGCCAGGCTAACGTGGGCTGTTGCGCCCTCTCCAATTTAAAACCTAATATATTTAAAATTAATTTTTTTGATAATCTGGTATTTAGTGGGTTCTCCAAGTAGTATAGTGAAAGCAGACAGATATTTATATAATCTTCTCAACTCATCTTAATTATTGCCATAGAAATTAATCTTCTAATTAATTAAAATATAAAAAAAATTTTAAGGATAGATTTTTCAGCCTCCCTTTTCCTTATTGAAAGAATAAATTGACTAGATTAAAAACCTTTACGCTGCTTTTTAATTTCTCTAAATGTGTATTTAATTAAAAATATTATGCTAAAAATATTTGAGAAGAGATATATCTCGTGATGGAATTTCTGCAATTTAATTCCAATAACCTTCTAGCTCTTGTCTTTTATTTTACTTAAGTAGCTGAATTCAATATTCACAAATTTCCTCTTTGCTTCCTTATAGCATAATCTTAAAAATACTCTTTTAATCAAGATATAATAAAATTCAATATTTAAATCTATTAAAGAGTAAAATAAAAATTTAAGAATATGAATAAATTAATAAAATCCTTGTTCTTGCAGAGCAGATTGCTCTTTTTTCATAACCATAGTGCTTATTGAATCATCTTGTTAATGCAATTTAATTAACTCAAAATAATTTTTGAATTTTGAGTTCAAGCTTATAGACAACAAGTTTTTTCTTATTCCTCAAATGCAAAGACAATAATTAATTATGGATATATTTATCCTAAGGGTAGGTAGCATGGCGACAACTTTAAACCATTCTGAATCACCTTAAAGAATCCTATATTCTCAAAACTGTCTGAGTCTATCTCTTCGCACCCAATTATTTAAATTAAAATTTCATCTTAAAATGCGAACTTCTCATACTCCAATTAGTCGAAAAGCAAGTCTAAGTCATCACCTCCTGATATCATTGTTTAGGCTATAGTTCTTAGTTTATAATATTATCTGTTCAGCCCCGATTTTTGAAAATCTTTTGAGTTTGCTTCTGTAAGGCCTGGATGAACGAGGGCGAAGCTCTTGTCATCTGTGTTAAAATTTGGTACTGTAAATGCTCTTTGTCAGCCGAGTATTGCTACAAAAATTTAAAGAAAAATAAACAGGTAATTTTACTTTTTCAAATCCCACAATTGTAGGTAAAGTCTTGATAAACATGCCAATCATGGATGGATTTGAAGTCACTTCTCTAAAAATCAAAAAACAGTGGACGCTTACTGGAAAAGCTGCTTCCAAGCCAGTAATGAAAAATCGGGGCTGAACAAATAATATTTATGGATATAACTAACAAGCAATCACAAGCTAGCGGAATAAAAATAGCGAAATTGTGATTTAATCAACAGGTTAGATTATTTTTCTCGATACTATGATAGCTCTATAAAAATGAGTTGTCACTTTTAAATTAAAGTTATTCTATTCTCATTTTCCTAGATATTTTATAAATGCTTTAAAATTGTATTTAAAAATTGAAAAAGAGAATTTCAGTGAAAAAATATCATAATTTTCTTGTAAAATGCACCATTGCTGGATGATAGTTCAGAGATAAGTTAAAGAAGAATATTATGACAAATTTGTTAGTGAATGATATTTTTCTTATTTTTAATTAATTGATAATTTACACTCAAGCAATAAGTTGCCTATCTATTTTCAATGCTTGAGGGATGGCGTTCTGATGATCGAAGTGGATGAACATGAACGAGTTCTGAACACCCATCCTTGTTTTCTAGTTCCTCTTGGCCTAGCCAATCAAAATGTCCTTTGACAATGACATTCTTGATGTTCTGCTTTAGCTTTGCGATCACCTTGTCCTAGTTTAGCGTCTTTATGTTGATCTGAGAGAGGAAGAGCACGTTGTCTTCATTCCTGTAGATTCTGTCAAAGCTGTCTATGAACAAGGAGACTCCTCTATCTTAGACAGCCTTTTTCAAGTGCTTGAGCTCAAAGAGGGAAATGTCATTTCCAGCTATAAAGACTGATCTCAGATGGAATTAAGATAGATCTTCCATAGGGCCACACTTGCTCTTTATGCTATCTGCAAGCTGTTTGAAGCTCTTATCAGAAAGAAGGTTATTCTTAACGTTAAGATTCTTTAGAGTTGACTTGCTTTCCTCTCCAAAGAGAGCTTGGATGATGTACTTAGCTCCCTTGTCTCTGATCCTATTGTTGGATAGATTCAAAGTCTGCAGACTTGAGTTTTACTTGAGACCCTCAGCAAAGATTTGAGCTCCCTCAACACCCAATTTATTACCCTCGATGTTCAAGCTTTTTATTGATTGGGAGTTGATGAGGAAATCCTTCAAGTAGTGAGCTTCCTTCACTCCTATCTTGCCTGTGATTTCTAGGTTCTCAAGCTAGAGCTGGTTCTTACAAATCTTTTTGACCAATCTGCTTCCAAAGTTTGCTACCTTGGATAACTTAAAGTATAATTTTACATTCAATAACTTCTTGGAATCGATCTTGATGGACTTGAAGTTGTTGCACTCTTTAAAAATTTTGAGAAGAGAGTACATCTCTCCTGAGAGTTCCAGGACCTCAAGAGAAGTCATGTTGTTAAAGAGTCCTGGCTTTACGCTCTTATCATACTAGTCCGAGGGGTTCACCAGAGTAAGATGGAATCCGAGATCTAGCTTGTTCTAAAAACCTTCAGATTTTTTCTGCTCCTCAACAGGAGTGGGAAGAAGCGATTCTTGAGAGTTCAAGAACAAGTCATGAGTTTAGATACCTTCAAGGGTGATTTTGTTGAAAGAGTTTTCACAGGCTCTCTAGGATAGATTCTACCTGCTTCAAAGCTGGATATTGTTTATTCTTGAGATTCCTACGTAAACTTCAAGATCGCTGTAATTCTTTAAATCGATTAAGTATTATAGCCCGTTAGGATATTTCTAGTTTATTCCTTGGAGGGAAATAATTTTCAAGGTCTTTGATTTCTTGATTGCTTCTAAGGTTTTAGGACTTAGCTAGACCTAAGTTTGGTTCAGATTAATCTCTCGGAGCTTAGTATTTGCAAGGATTTCCTCAAAATGAGTGTCTAAAGCTATAAATCAATGAAGAACAATCGAATGACTATAATTATATTTATCTGAGCCTAAGGAATTGAATTCAAAAGAATTTTGGTGAGATTAAGAACCTCTAGTTATGAGCAAGCTTTGATACCTCCTAAGATAAAAATATTTAAGATGAACTTAGTGTTTTCATTAAAGTGGTTGCTTGAGATATCTAAGATTTTTAGATTGGCTGAGTTCTTCTTTATCAACTCTGCAAAAGACTTTGCGGATTCTTTCGGACTATTACAAGCTGAAACTACAAGGAGTTCAAGAGAGTTGAGATTGGAATTGAGCAACTTGAGTGAAGTTGCTGCATCTATGTTGAAGTTCAGCAAGATAAGCTCCTTCAGAGATGAGCTCTGGCTCTTGATGAATTCGATCAAGTGATCATTCAGGGAAATCTTTGTGTTATCCGTATTAACGAGAGCTAATGAGGTTAAATCGAAGAAGTTCTTCTTTTCGATGCCATCCTAGAAATTTTTCAAGAACTAGGAGTCCTTCTCAGTTTCAGAGTTTATCTTGAGAGTCAAAGACTCCAGACACCTAATTTCCTTGAGGATATTTTTGTTGTGATGAGCCACTCTCATACTCAAATTAAGGTGCTTGGGTTCTGCATTTTTGATTTTGGGCAGGACATTGTAGTAGAATGGCTGCATATCATTGCAAAATTGGTTCAAGAACAGTGCTCTCTCTGTGTCAAGAGTAGCAAGCAAATCCTTAAGAGTTTAGATGCTTCTCAAAATAAAAGATTCATATTTTTCTCAGACCAACAAGATGAAGATGCTGGTTACTAAATAAATATTAACTAAGTCTTTTGTAAATACTGAAAGGCTGGCATGAGTACTCATCTACTAGCTCAGCTAGTTGGCTTGGACTAACTTCGTCATTTAATTAAAATTTAGAGAGAGGATCTCTTCCACGATATTATAATTAAAACGATGGTGTACCGTTTACAGAGCTGCTTTCTGATGTAATCAAGATCAGACTCCTTGGTCTCTTCTAGTTCTGAGAATTGCAACAAATTCTCCTCTTTAATGATTTCAAACACTCTTGATTAGGGATCCTCAAGGGGGAAAGCATTTTCAATGCCTCCATGGTAGTTCTTTGCCGAGGAATTAAAGTTTAAAAAAACAGAATTCTTGACTGAGTCTTTCAGGAATTAGTTAAGCTTATCCAGCTTAAAAACTGGGAAGCCTAAGCGGAGGAAAAACTCCTCAAAGGTCTTCACTTTTTGAATTTCCTTAATGCCTTTCTGTAGCTCCTCCTCGATATTAGGATCTAATCTTCCGAATCGCTTATCATACTCTCCCTTGATATCCTTTAGGTCCTTACTCTCTTGTCCCTTTTCTAGAAGCTGAGCTACGAAAAAGTAGAAGAAGAGCATGAGCTGGTGAGATCCTTGGTTAGCCATAAAAGTTTAATTACTGAGCTCCTAGTTGAAGTCATTCTGAATGATTTGAAGCAACTAAGGCACCTTTTTGGAAGTCCATAGCACCTTTCTGTCTAGTGACTCCATCAAGAGTGGCTGCTTGATTGATTCGAAGCTGTGTCTCTCAGAGACTGAGAGCATGGCCATCAACACTCCAAGGTCTGGAGAGAAGCTTTTGTGTCTCTTCTCTTCACTCTCAATAAAGTTAGCGATGTGAGTCTCAACTTCTTGCTTAACGTTGGGATGATAATCGAGCAGGAACATGAAGACTCTGTGGAACATTAAGAACATTCTCAGCCCCTTAATTGAAGAATAGTCCTTGTCTTCGAGAGCCTTCATTGCATGAGAGATCATCATGTAAGGGATGGTCTTTAGGATGAGAGATTCGTCGAATTAGTTTGACTTGCCAGTGACTAGCATGCTCAAGTATTTTCTCAGATGCTCAACAGTCTTTTCAGGGTTGGTATGACTGTCAGTACCGAAATATAGAGGAACCCAGTGGCTGAATCTCTTCTTATTTAGTGCCTTTCTGAGTCCTTCTTTGAATGCTTTCATCGATACTAAGTCGCCTGTGGTAAAAATTGAGTTGAGCTGCTTTGTTCTTGCAACCTTGGAAAAGGCCACTCCGGTTCCTAGAAGAGTCTGCTTGACATTAAGCTTGGTATGGAAACAAGATGTCTCCTCAATAAGTCTTTCCTCCTCAGTCAGAGAGGCATAAGTCTTGGGACCTCCTTCGAGGATGCATTCAAAAGGAGGCCAAGTTTTATCTTAGCTTGCGTCATGCTCGCAACCAGCGCACTTGAATTTCTTGGCTTGCTCCATTTCTTAAAAGTTTAAAAGTTAAATGAATTGACTTTGCGGATTTTGCCCTACTGTCCAGCATCGAAATCGAAAAGGCAGCACTGAATCTGCATAAGAATGGAAAGAATACAGAGTACCCAGAGCACCAATCGCCCCTGTAATTTCTGATTCGAATTTGTTTCTGATGAAAAAGGGTGAGCTAAAGCTGTTAACCTGTCTGATTTCAGGAGGGTTGTTTGGATAGTCCTTTGGGAAAGTTATCTCCAAATGAAGGATTGCGTTTTCATAAGGTGATCCCTCAGGCCCTGTGATGTTTGCATGCCATTTAAAGAAATTATCTTTGAGTGGAAGTGCTGAGATGCCCAGAGAGGGGTCGACTTTCTCTTCCATCTCTTGAAGATCCAAGATGAGTCTCTTCTCTGTGAAGTTGAGAGATCTTACCTTCTCAATTTCCTTGATGATAGAGTTTCTGAGTTAGCTTTTAGAGTTTGATTCCATGATTTGACACTTGTTATGGGAAATCGAGATTCTTTAATGCTAATAAAAGATATTAATGATTAGAAGTTATTGTAGGATTGACTTACATTGCTAATATAAAAATTAAGCCCAATACTTTAATTTTATAAGAAATTAAATTATCTTCTCTTTTCGACAGAACAACAAATTGAGATTGGGAATTAAGATTAATCTTATGTAAAGTATTTTATGATAAAATTAAACTATTTATATAAGAGGTTTTCATGTTAAATTATATAATTAGTGATTGAAGAAATAAACTCTAAGAATAAGTTAAATTATTACTTGAAATTAAATTCTTGAATTGATTTAATTCTAATTAGCAAAATAGGATTTTAGAGAGATAATTATTTTGATAAAATGAAAGTTACAAAGCTGATCGTATTCTTATTTGCATTTTTGCTACTTACCGCACAGTCGGAGGCTAGAAACCTGCAAAGCTTCGTCCAAAACATGTTCACTCTGTTCTGGGCTCAAACTAACCTGACTTTGTGCATAGTAGGTTCGACTTGGATGCTGTTAATCGCTGATGGAGGAGACTATTTCAACAGGTGCTATGATAACTTCGTATCAAGTGCTGTATTCTTATGATTCACAGGCTTATAAAAGAACGGGGAAATTTTAAACAGAAAAGATTAGACTTTCATTTGAGAAGCTTAATGCTATTTTTAATTCTTAAAAATTAAAGTTAATGTCTATTCTATTCAACAGAATTTATTAAAATAAAAAGAAATGAATAAAAGAGGAGTCAATTAAAGTGTGCCTAATTTAAATGAATACAGCATTAAAAAGAAGGAGCATAATATTCTTATTATAAAACAGTTCATAGTTATAATTATATAAAAGTGATATTTGGTCTTGTAAATAATACGGTGAACATATCTCGATTTTTTGTCGAACTATGACATTTAAATAAAAAATTTCACATTTATTCGCTAATGAATAAGCTGAAAATCTGAAATTAATCTGCTTTTCATAATTAGTAAAAACCTCATTGATAAATTTAACCAATTATAGATATTTATGAAAATTTCTTAGCTATATTATAAGGTCCTTAAGGAAGATTATCTTATCTGTCATCACCATCCAAGAGGAGCGAGCACCATGATTTAATCCCAGAACTGGAGAAACACCTTCCCGTCGTCATAGAAAAGTTGGGCAATCCAAAATGGACCCATAGTGGCTACGTGAAGGAAAAAGTAGGCGAAGACTAGCATGATATTTCTGAAGTATTTCAGTACCACTGACTTGTCTGAGGGTACGCTATTAAAAATTTGCTAGACAACTGGTCCAGCTGAGCTGAGAATTTAACTTTCCATTTTTATTATATCAACCTCACTCAAAATCTCAACTTACAGCGTGAGAAAAGACTGATAAAGAAGGGCGAATTTGTTGATAAATGCATTAAGATAGTGGGTTTTTCATTTATATATCGCTATCTGTACGAGTTCGATGAAGGTGGAAATGAATTAAGATACTCTGTGGATAAAGTGCTGATTTATTTTGCCTCTGTAGATCTGTCTAACGAAGAGGATAATGAAAATCAAGAGAAGGAGCATTCTCACTGCAGTTGCCTGGCTGAAGTTCATGTATTAAACTAGAGACTTAATGAGCTTCTGTTTGCCAGAGGTGAATGGAGGATAAAGATGAGTGTAAGGGAAGATCTTCATTATCAATAAATGTAATTACTCCGCTAAAAAAAAATAAATTTGTTTATGTTCATAAATCTTAAAAATAACTCTTGTTAGACCTCTCATTTATATCTCTAAAAACATTAATAGGCCAATATTTGCTTGTTCATGACAGATTTGGCATTAGAAAAGTTCTTAAATCCTTCGTGACCATGATGTCTTCCATATCCAGCGAATCCAACTCCTCCGAAAGGAAGATCACAGTTAAGAGCCTGATACAAGGTATCGTTGCTGACGTACATACCTGCACTGGTCTCTCTTTCAAGTCTTTTGTAATTCAAACTACCTCCAGTTCCGAAATAATACATAGCAAGTGGCTTCTCTCCCTCTTGAATGATCTTAATCACCTCATCGATTGTTTGGAAAGAGTAGACGGGAAGAATTGGTCCGAAGATTTCATCTCTCATGACTCCAGAATCCTTCAAAGGATTCACAATCACAGTAGGAGTCAGATTCTAATCCTAATGAGCGTTGGGATTACCAATTGCAACGTTTCCACCATGATCTGCGAGGAGATTGCACAATCTCTGATGATGGAAACTATTTATAGGTCTTCCCATTTATCCCACATTCTTTCCATTGTCAAACTGAGATTTCACTTCCTTCTAAATTATAAGAATAATCTAAAGCAGCTCGATGAATTTCTGGATTTTAGAGACGTGAACGAAAGCATAGTCAGGGGCGATGCAAGTTTGACCAGCATTGACAAATCTACCAAAGCAGACTTTCTTTGCTGCATAGTCTAGATCAGCACTTTCATCAATGATAATAGGACTCTTTCCTCCAAGCTCTAAGATGCAAGGCACAAGATTTCTGGCAGCTGCTCCAGCAACGAGCTTGCCCTTGTCTGTGCTACCAGTGAAGCAGATTAGGTCAAACTTCTTAGCAGTTAAAGCTTTTGCAACCTCAGCTTGACCCTCTAGAGGAACGAAGCAGTTAGTGTCGAGCCATCTGACTATAAGTTTCTTCATTACGGCTGATGTGTATGCACTAGCCTCTGAAGGTTTGATGATGGCTACGTTTCCAGCAGCGATGGCATTAACCAAAGGATTCAAGGTGGTGAATATTGGGTAGTTCCACGATCCTATAATGAGCACACATCCAAGTGGCTCATATACAATCTTGCTTCTTGCAGGGCCCACTGTCATAGGAGTATCAACGATAACATCTTGCATCCAGCTTTTGATGTTTTTTATGCAATGATCAATTTCAGCTACCAGCCCAGATATCTCCAAGAACCAAGAGACAAATTTGTCTCTGCCCAAATCCTTCTGCAGAGCTTCGCATATTTCGTCCTTCATAGCTTCCACTCCTTTCTTAAAGTTGATGAGCTGTTGCTTTCTGAAGGCCAAAGGCCTAGTCTTGTTAGTTGCATAAGCTTTTTTGGCTTTGTTGAATGCTGGGTCCACAGTTGCTGGGTTGTCAGGGACTACAGGGGGTACGCTTGCGCTCATTTGGATAAAAGATATTAATTATAGGTAGAAAATATAGCAAGTAATAAATTAATTTGGTTAATAAGTTTTTAAGATATATATAAATCATTAATATCGAGTATCTTTAGAGCTAATTAATAATGTTTTATTCCACTTTGAAATAAAGAGTCTTCATTCATTTAAATAGATCTAATATAAACAGCAATAATTTTATATGCTCTATGCTAAATCGTTTTTAAACAAAAATGAAGCTAAGAGATATGTTTTGGTAAAGATCTGAATATTATTTTTAAATGATAAAATTCAAAATTTATAAACCAAATATAATTAATTTTCATCTCTGATTTGAAAATATGATGGATAATATTACGATGATTAACCTGCAGTAGATCATCATATACGTATTTAAGTGTCACAACCCGAAGACTATACGTCAATTGTATTTTTAATTTGACTAAATATGTCTCCTTAGTAAAAATATATTTATTATTATAGAGTCATTTCTACAATTCAAAAATATATTTTTAGAATCTTAGCTTAACAAAATACAGACTTTCTCTGTCCATAAAATGTACCAATTATAAAAAGAGTTTTCTCTAAGTTTATTATTCTAATATAAAATATATATTTATCATTTTAAACTTAAGTTTTCTTAATTAAATTTATAGATTCTGATATGAGATTCTGATATGAATTGATCTGTATTTGTAGAGATAATTTAGAAAATAGAAATTACCGCGAAAAGTTTTAAGGTAAAAAATGAGTATCAAAGAGTACTTTGCCATTCCGATTTTGAAGCAGAAAGTGCTGGACTTTCTCAAAGCCAAGGGGGACTTCCATCAACTCCATCAAAAACATAAGAGGATGTTTAGAGCGCATATTGCAGAGAAGGCGGGAGAGTTTTATATATGCGACGACTAGCACCAAATCAAGTGCATATTCACCAACCAGTGCAAGGAAAAATTCGAATCCAGGTACCCCAGTAAACATAAATTATTTGAGATTATATATGAATAGAAGTAATTATAAGTTTAGCGTAAAGATATAGAACATAGCCAATATGCTTGTCTGCGTCCTAGAATAAAATAATTCATGTATGTACTTCAAATTTATAATTGAAGAATACAGACTTGTTCTCCGGTCTCCTGATTTGATAAGTGGGCAATAAAAATCTGTCTTAGACGGGAATGACCTTAAAATCTCTGAAAGCATGAAGCTCAGCAATAACTTAGAAGTGGCTATGGAGATAGACGACCTGCAAGTTATCTCTTTCGACAGATTCTAGTTACGACAGAGCTAGCTGATTAACTACGATGAGTCGATTAGGATCCACATAAATTTCGTTATGCACTTCTTAGCTAAGAAGAGTTCACTTATTTTACTTAGTCTTATTGAGGAGTCTAAGGCCTCTCCTCTATTCCCAGTTACAAAGAATCTTCTCACTGCTGATTAACTAAACTAATCACTAATTGAAATATTGTGTTCGCAATTTCTGCAAGTTTAATAAGGAGCAATAAGTCTTCAATAATGAAGAGCCAGTAACCTTTCGAGCAAGCAAATAATTTCAAGAATCAAAACCAGGGCTTCAATTACAATGCAAGAGATAGAGAGGAGTCAAATGACTATTACGACACGAACTATATTGCAGAACAGATTAAGGAGAGTGATCCTTACAAGCCCATCGTTGAACTTAAGAGCTCAGTAGCAAGAAACAAGTGTAAGATAGTAAAAAGAAGCACTTTAGACATAAGCTCAGAAAAGTAAAGGATGAGAGGGCTCAAGATGGGCTATTCAGTTGTAATGAATCCTAAGACATGAATATGATGGAGGATTTAGATCAGTGCATAAGTTAAGAGTCAGAAGAGCCTGTAGTGATTTAGCAAAGCAACTATAGAAGCTAAGTCAAAGCATTTCAATCCTAAGTAGCGCATTCAGTAGGACACACGCAAAGATAGGAAGAGTTGAATAAGATAGACGAGGCACTTGAAGATATAGATTTTGATGAAGCGGATTTACAATAATTTGAGGAAGAGTTGAACCAAGGAAAACATTCCTATCAGGATAGCTTGGAATATAAGAAAATGGTCCAATAATCTCAAAATGCAAAGAGTCAAAAGGAAGCAACTCTGTTGAAGGAAGAGTAAAGTTAAAGGTAAACTAGGATATAAGAAGATGATCCCAATAACAATGACGATGACTCTGATATCCCAGAGGAGATGTTTACTGCTTCCTAGCATTACAAGGAAATCGTTAAGAGCTTGTAGGGTTCATAGCATATATCAGCATCTTAACCAAGAATAGATAATGACATAGGTCCTAGCATCAAGGAGCTATTAGGAGAAGTTGAAAGCAACCACAACCAAGAGAGCTAAGATGAGCTTGATAAAGAGCTCGCGAGAGAGAAAGAGAAATTAAGGCTTGAGAATTTAAAAGCTTAGCAGGATGCAATCTCAAACTCAGACTCAATACTCGAAAATGAGCTGATCCAACAAGAAATAGACAAGGAAAGATAAAGGGATAGAGTAGAGCTAGATATCTAACTCACCAAGGAGTAGGAACTCTAAGAGTATAAGTTAAATTTAAATGAAATAGAATCTGATTAGTTATAGTACCTTAATTTCGGAAGTCTGCCTCCCGATGACTTACTTGGATTTGGACTGAACAGTACTTAGAATCAGAAAGAGTTTAGGGAATTCAAGAATCAAGGATAGGGCGCCTAGCTATCTGACACTAAGAAATAAGCGAAGATACCTCAAAGCCAAGATGACTTATTGGACTTCTTAGATGATAGAGATGAAGAAGAAAAGAAGTAGCAAGTTTTCAAGGGACTATAGCAACAACAGACTAAAGAATCTTAAAGTTCTTTGGCTTCTGATAAGAGCGAGAGAGTCACTCGCTCATCTCAGAAGCAAGCAATTTAAAGGCAATAGCAGGTGAAATCGCAATCCAAAACACCAACTTAGAAGAGCTAAGCATCCTAACCTTCTTAGTAGAAATCTTAGTCTGCGAAGAAAGAAGGCACTCAATCTACTACAAAGACATAGAGAAATCTTCTAGACTTTTTAAAGCCAAAGAGAGAAGTTAAGTAAGAGGAAAAATAGAATGCAAAGGAAGAGAAAATTAGCAAATAAAACACTGTAAGTAACAAAACTTCGCAGTCAGAGAAAGATTCTTCCTAAAAGAGTTAATATTTAGATTATTGTCAGAATGATTAAGTATGGAGGTCATTATCTTTTAATGTTATTTAGCAATATTTAATCTCAGCAAGGGATTTAGAAAGAATAGACATAACTGAAGGCATAGTAGAAGAGTGAATAAAAGACGCCTGTCAAATCTTAAATTGAAAATAAGAAATCTAATATGGAACCTCCCGCACCGAAGGAACCTTCTTCAGCTAAGAAAACTAGACAGTCAACCAAAATTGAATAACAAGGGAATGCAAAGCAAAATTAAAAGAGCTCAGCTAAAGCATAATCAGGGAGGAAAAAGTAAAATATTTTTTTTATATAAGTGAAGAGGTCCGGCAGAATATAAATAAATTATCTAAAACTTAATTAACACTTTCTTTCTTTTCATTGAGGTAACATATTGTAATGGAGATTTGAAATAAGAAAAAATATTACCACACCGACTAAATTTAGATGTAATAGATTAATTATTTATTGGTCAATCGGCATTTACTCTAGCAGGTTGTTAGGCGTTATTATTATTCGCTCCAGCTGCCTACGTTCTATTTTACGCTGCTCCTCCCTCGGCATTAGGATTTGCTTCTAATAAATATTCCATGGCATCTAGCATTTCTGAATCTTCTCCATTCTCCTCTTCCATTGCATGGCTTTCATTTTATATGAGTCTTACGTGTAATTTGGAAATTCTGTTTATTTATCTCTATTAATCTTAAATAAGAACATCAGACTATGAGTATATTTGTTGAGATTTGCTTCTCTATTTTAATCATCTTGATCGGAGTCCCATCCTTCCATGGCATCTGTATTTTACATTTATCCATTGCAAGTCGTTCATACTCTCCTTTAGCAAATCTATCCCATTCCCTATTGAAGAATTTAAGAGATTATTAGAGTCTTAACTCACTTATCAACCATAAATAGCTATTAATTTCTAAATCTGTTTATTGATGCTTGATTGCGAACAGATCTCTAGTTTCATAGGCGATGAATTTTTATAAGTTGACGAGGCAGTTGAAGAATATGCCTATCTAAACATTGTACTTCTTTAGCTCGTGGAAGTTAAAATGTCCTTCTTTCTACGGCTTTATCATATCATTCATCTGACACAGCAAATCCACGAACAGGATTGGATCATGATTCAAATACTCCAGCCTATGCACTTGCTCCTCGTAGAAGTACTCCATCTCATGAGGTGTGATTATCTCGTTCTGGTCCAAGTCGATAATAGAGAACCAATACTGCAAACTCCTGAAGGAGGTCTTATCTTCCTCAGAAAGCATGAACCACACGAAATCTTCATAGCCCATTTTGTCTTTCACTCCTGATTTGAACTTTCTCGGTATCTGATCGAAGATTCTATCCACGGCCTTTCTAGAGAGCGCATGACCTTCATACCTGCTGAAATCCTCCTTATCAATTAAGAAGTCGTGGTCTGTATCTAGCTCCCAGAATCTGCAATAGAGAACATAGAAGTGTTCATAAGAAAAGTACTCTCTGATTTTGTTAATGTCTTCCTCACCTGCCACATTAAAGAAGACATCCTTCAGATTAGATCTCTTGAAGTCCCTCAAGGAAATTTTCCCATCATCATTGGAGTCTACCATGTAAAAGATTCTCATAGCCACGGTATCAGCATATCTATCTTAAAATTCAGGTGTCTACTGTAGAAACTCTAAGCCAGGATGAGTCTCCAGGAGCTGTTTGAAGAGTGGCTTAAAATCCTCATTGATGATATATTCAGCTTCAGGCTTAGCTATTAACTTAAACATCCTCTTTTTTATGTCCAATTTCTCGAAATCCTTCTTCCAGAAATGCATAAAGTGCTGCTTATTAATCTTCCCTGACTTTCCAGAATCTATCCTCTCAAACAGTACGTTTAAGAAGAACTTCGGAAGACCACAAACCTCGGTCGTTATCTAGTCAAACTCCTCCTTGGCTAATTCTGGTTTACCGGTGAATATTTTCTCAATCAACTCGTCTGTTGTTTTGACTTGCTCTGGATCGAGCGGCTTTCCTTCGGGGAAGAAGAACTTTGGGATATCTGGCTACCTCATTTTAAGATCATTTCTTATAAGAGACTTATTTATAATTTACTGCATCTGCTAGATGGCGATTGGAGGTTGCTACCCAGGCTGCTGAACCTAACCTGATGGCACTATATTAGCAGGCTTGTCTAATGCCTGTCTTTGTCTGACTATTTGAGCCATGGCTTCTGTGTCTGTCTTGGCAAATCGCTGATCATAAGGGTTAGATTTAGACTTAGTAGGGCTACCGTAGGAGCTCGGATGTATCTCACTGACTAGAGGCTCAATAGGTTAACTATTGATTTTAAGGTCAAGCAAATTAGCAGTTTGCTTTGGGCTCATTCACTCAAACAAGCTAAAATATTTTAAATTATTCTAATACTTAATGTATTGTTCTACCCATGAATTTCTCTCCTGAGGGAGACCTTGGTGGAGTCTATCCCTTGGGAGACATAAATATACATTTAAGTTATGTTATAAGTCTATCTCTTTATACATTTGTGTTTGAATCTTGGAGATGAAGATGGGAGATGGCGGTGCTTAAAGGGATGGACCTGGGTTGTGTATTTCAGCAATGAAGGAACCGATAAGTTTATTCGTCTGAGGAAGGGAGAGCCATTTCAGGAAAAGAGAGTCGATTTAAGATTTAGCGATTTGATACCTCACGTGGTGAGAGTATGTTCCATTCAAGGCAGGGTCTCTTTTTTATACAATTCTCTCCCTCGATAAAATTGAAATATCACCCCCTCCTAATTCAATAGCTCCATTATAATTAAAATTCAAATCTAATTTTATTAAGAATTTTCAAATTACAAACTTTGCAAATAATTCCAACATTAAATCACACTTTCGAGCAAGTGAGATTATAATAGATCAAGAAATCAAAATTCAGAGGTCTTATCTCGAGAATAGTTATTGCTTCTGTTTAGAAGTAGATGTAAACTTTTAATTTAAATTAAATTAAATTAATTTAAATTAATGAGATTGCTATTTTAGGGTTTATTTTATTTGGGAAAGTGGAAAATTTTTTATTAGGCTGGTATTGGTGTTGATGTCTCTTGAAATGGAGAAACTTTAAAAATAGAGATTTACGATTGGTTTACTAAGAATTCTTTCTGCTTTCAAAATTAATTGAGGGGAGACGCTGATTGTGAGTACTTGAGGGCAAGCCTATACTTATAAGAGTAGCTTCTATGTCTTTGCCATTAAATATCCTTTACTTTTTATTGTTGATACTTTTGTTTATGTTTATACTAAGAGGAGTAGATGGAGAAAGCATTTACGTTTGCTAACTTTTCCTCTTTTCGAAGAATCTAGAGAGCATTACAGACCTTTGATTCTAGTTAGTTGATGTTTATGCAATTGCGGAATTATTAAGTTGTCTTCGAGTTGATTCACATTTTGTGGACAGTCTGGTTGACTCTATTTGAGAGTTTAGTGAGGTCTCAATAGAAAGTAAAAGTTATCTCTAATGGGTCTTGCGGGAGTTAAATCTAGAATTTTGCAATATTATTTCAGGCTCGTCATCTAGCAGAAGACTTTCCTCCTTCAGTCCTCTGCTCTCAACTCTACTATTAGCTCTAATAAGAAATAATAATCACAGCTCTGAGTCCTTATGTCATCTTTTTCTCTTGAAGCATGGAGGAATACCTTTTGGTCTCGAGATTCCTAGCTAAACTTATTAACTCTGATGAATTAGCTTACTCTTTTTAATTTGCTTGTAGCCCATTTGCATGGTTATATTATTGCAGACATCATAATCGGAGATCGGTATTTAATTTGTCTCTGGTGGAATTAGATCGAGAAGAATCTGCTCTATAAACTCTTCTTCGTCTTATCTATAAGGATGCATTTGAAATAGAAGTATCATTTCTTACATCTACTGTTTATTCCCATTAATCCAAAGCCCTTGCTTGAAATTTATGTTCGAAGTGGAAGCAGGTGCCTGCGGTTTGACGTTTAAATCAAAAGTGTTGTACTCGCTATTTGACTCCTCTTGTATTACTGAATCGTCATAAGGCAGCAAGAAATCATTTGAGATTTTACGCAATAAAGTGGGCTGGAATAATGAGTCTCTATGCTTTTCTACGGAGCTTGCTAGAATCGAAGAACTCTCGATAAGAGAGTCATTTACTTTTATCAGGCTCTGATCATAATTTAAAAAGTAAGAAAATTGTTATGAGCTGTAGCTAGGGGCATTAAATTATTAGGCTTATCGCTTGGTTTATATTAAGACTTATCAAAGTTCTCAGAAACTTCGCAATTAGATTGGGATTCGATCGATTTGAGTACAGCGGATAAATTTAGCTTAGGCAATCGATACTACTTGATCTTTTGCGATGGCTGTGTTTGCTTTGGTTTTCTGCTGATGGATTTCATAACTTTATTCTTCTTATTTACTTTGTTATAATCTTTAATTTTGTTTACCCTCATAATCAATCACTCATGAATAAACCGGAAGTATACATTTGCTGTTATTGGATAAAAATGAAAATAATTCCGTTGTCACTATTTATTTAAACCTTTGAGGTATTGAAAGTAAGAAGCTATCTTGGCTTCACTCTATGTGTACTTAAGAATCCAGGGATGAGCCATGAGCTAAACACTTGAAGCTCTATCTTTAGGAAGCTTTATCAAGCACTTGTGGATGAAGTCTCTGAGCTCACTGCTGAAGTTTCCATTGTCAGGGACGTTTGGCGATTCTTTGTTAGCAATTAAGTTATGCATCTCCAGGAAATCTCTGGTCTCTGGGTATGGGAACTCTCCTGTCACCATCTCCACTATCACTATTCCTAAACTCCAGATATCTCCTTTCGCAGAGTAAGTCTCTCCTTCCATTCGCTCTGGACTCATATAAGTCAAAGTACCCACGAAAGTTTTAGCTAGGCCTCCTGTCTCTTCTAACTCTCTTGCAATTCCAAAATCAGTTAACTTGGCTACTCCTTACTCATTAATCAACAAATGAAAATTAATATATTTAAACACCCAAAATAATTATACCTATTAAAAAGCCAATTTATATGTAATCAAGATGTTGTCCGGCTTGATATCTCTGTGGATTTATTTCTTGCAAATGTTCAGATAAGAGAGGCCACACAGAATTTACTAAACTAGCTTAGACATCACTGCCTCGGGGATTAGAGGCTCTCCATAGATCCACTGATCATTTGACTTAGCCAATTTAATTAAACTCTTTAAGCTTCCCATATTCATGTACTCAAGAGCCACTTTCACAGCGCCCTCTTCATATAGAGCTCCACAAAACTCAACTAAGAAGGGGCATTAGTTTTTAGAGAGCGACCTCAAATCATTTATCAATTGATGTCTCTTTCCTTTATCATAGGCATTTATAGATTTAATAGCCAAAAGCCTGCCTGATGGCTTATGCAGAGCCTTGTAGACATAACCACTTGCACCATTTCCAATAACTTCCATCATTTACAAATCCTCTTTGGCTAAGTTTCCTACTATCAGTTGCCCTGTGGACAAATTTCGCATTCCTTCCCTTCCGATCTCATAGTCCTCTCGCATCACCTTCAGACCTTCACTGTTCAATTCACAAGACATTGACCCTAGCTCTATGCTCTAATCGAGTTGCAAATTCTTCTACTTTTAAGCAGGTTCAGGTTGCTTCATTAGATTTTTATTCTGAAAGTCTCCGGTCATTTTCTGAGAAGAACGAGATTGGTAGGCGTTTGGATCGACTTGAACAGAGTTTAAATTCATAGCATAGTCATCCTCATCTTCATCGTTCGAATCCACGTTTGATATTTACAGTTATTTTCAATTTATAATATTATAAATAATCTTTAATGTCTACATTTAACAAAATAAGGCCTCTTAGGCGGAGCTGATTTCTTTGGATCTTTGGAAGACTAGTTAGCTGAAGAATCCTATATTAGGATTTTATCTTGATAATCATCTGATTGGTTATCGTTGGAGGTACTTTGATTTTAGCTCTTTCTCGCTGAGATGTCATCGTCTGAAACCAAGAGATCTAGTTTCAAATTTCTTTTGAACATTTTATATATTCCTATTATAATTTGCATAATCTTCACTAAATAGCAGTTAAATCGATAAATGATTGAAGAAAAAAACTCATTTAATAAAATTGAGTTAGCTTTTTTACAAAGAATTGGTCTGAATGAATTGAGAATACCAAGTTGCTGAATCCTTCAAATATCTTTTTTAATCATTTTCATAGTCCACATATATCAACCCAAAGCGTTTGCTATAGCCATCTCCCCATTCGAAGTTGTCTAACAGCGACCAAGCGAAGTATCCTTAAACATTTACTCCATCTTAGGAAATAGCTTGTTTCATACTTTCTATGTATGTGCTGAGGTAGTTTTATCTGAAGGTGTCGTGAATTACCACATCTATGGGATTTGTGCTCTCGCCAGGTGCGCTACATCCATTTTCCAAAACATAGATAGGCAAGTTGGGATATCTGTTGGCTATCCAACCCAAAAGCTTTCTAAATCCCTCTGGATACACTGTCAGCCAATAGGAATCAGCATGAGGACCTATCTCATGGCCATATTTATTGGTGTATGAATCCCAACCCCTCATATCATTGCTAAAGTCTATTCCAGGTGTGTTTGTGAAATGGAAATAACGAGAGAAGTAGTGGTTAAGACCTAGGAAGTCAGTTGATCCTTTAAGCATTGCCTTTTAATCTGCACTGAATTCTGGAAGTCTGTTTCCTGTGATGTAGTCCTTCATAACTTGTGGCCAATCTCCATTTACAACTGGGTCCATGTAGAATGCATACTCGAAGCTTTATCCTTAAATTTATAATCTATTGTTTAAAATGTTGTAGCTTATTCTTGAATCTATTGCTTCAATATAAAAGTAAAAGATATCGAAAGGTGAAGTGGGATCCCATGGCTCGTAATACGCTGAGTTGATATCGATTCCAATCATACCGCCTTGAGTCTTCTAGTAACTATTTCTGTAAGTTTGCACAGCCTTAGCATGGGCCAAAAGCACGTGGTAAGATGCGATGTAAGGCTCAGTGGGTGTATCTCCACCTCCTCCAATTTCTTAGCAAGTAGGGTCCATATAGGAGCTGCATCTTCCTGGGGGACTGCCCCCGCCTCCATAACCTCCCCATGTGAAAGATTGCGGCTCGTTGAAAGTTATCCATCTAGTAACTTTTGCGCCAAAAGTTTTAAAACAGAATTTTGCATATGCATTGAATTTATCTACAATATCTATGCCTAGCCAACCTCCTGTCGCAGTTTTAAACTATAAAATAAAATTCTCTTTAATGAAAAAGTTTAAAAATGAAATTATTTTGTATGAAAAAGGTTTATTGCTTAAGGCAGAAGGAAGGTCCCAGTGATATAAAGTAACCCACGGCTGTATGCCTGCTTAAATCAAGCCATCTAAGAGCGAGTTGTAGAAATCAAAATTAAAAATTAAGACTAAATCGATTCCCTTTTAGTTTGGATTTTGTGGTGTTCCGTCCGGTAGTATTCTCGACCAAGAGAAGGACAGCCTGAAATTCTTGAGCTTGAGACTCTGCATAGTTTGGATGTCCTCAGAATATTTATGATAAAAGTCATGCATAAGGTAAAACAAAATGTTAGATGTATGCTATTTCACGATTAAAACAAATAATTAATACTCAGCTGAGCTTTGATAGAACTTATGAGGGTGATAATTCATTGGAGAAACTGACTTTAACTCTTGTTTTGTTGAGAATAAAACTTCTCTTTCTGAGATGGCTAAGGAGAAGAGTTAGTCTTGATGAAATTAGAGTACCAGGCGAGTGAATCCTTGGGATGTCTTGCCTGGTCATTAGCGAAATCTATAAACACCATTCCAAATCTAGAGTTATAGCCATCAGCCCATTCGAAGTTATCCATGATGGACCATGCGAAGTAGGATTGCACGTTCACTCCATCTTCTGTGATGGCAAGTCCTAGATTTTGAATGTAGTTAGTGTAGTAATCTATTCTATATTGATCATGAAGTCCATTATCAATTGTCTCTCCCTGCTTTCCAACTCCATTCTCAAACACATAGATCTTAGGAATGGTATCTTAAGTCTTGTATCTATTGTTAACCCAGTTAAGAAGCTTTCTGAAGCCCTCTGGGTATCCTTAGAGCCATCCTAGGTAAGAGGGTCCAATAACATGTCCATATTTGTTTGTGGTGCTATCCCAGCATCTATGATCAGTGCCGTAGTCAATACCTGGCTCGTTAGTAAAGTGGATGTATCTTGAATAGTAGTGATTAAGGCCAAAGAAATCGAAAGATCCCTTAAGCATATTCTTTTCATCATCAGTGAAAGTCGGAAGTCTGTTTCCAGTGATAAACTATTTCATCACGTCGGGATAGTCTCCAGTCACTAAGGGATCATAGTAGAATGCGTACTCAAATTGAATTCTAATGTCTTGTGCCTCGATATCATAAGGTGAGGTAGGATCCCAAGGCTCATAATAGGCAGAAGCGACGCACATACCAATTTCTCCACCTTGAGTCTTTTGATAGGTGGTTCTGTAAGTTTGAACAGCCTTTCCGTGAGCAAGCAAGACATTATGAGAAGTGATATATGGCTCAGTAGGGGTATCTCCACCACCTCCAGCAGTTTTGCAATCAGGATTAACATAGTCACTACATCTTCCCGGAGCGTGAATGCCTATTCCGTAAGCAAGCCAAGTGAAGCTTTGAGGTTCATTGAATGTGATCCACTTCTTAACTTTTGCTCCAAAGGTTTTGAAGCAGAAGTCTGCATAGGCATTGAATTTATCACTAATGTCCTTATTCAACCATCCGCCTGTATTTGTCTTATCATTGAACGAGGAAGGCAAGTCCCAGTGATAAAGAGTAACCCATGGCTCGAATTCCAGCAGTATTAAGAGCGTCAAGTACTGCGTTGTAGAAATAAAAAATCTATGCCCTTCTAATTAGGATTAGCAGGAGTGCCGTCAGGAAGTAGTCTTGACCATGATAGGGAGAATCTGAAGGACTTGATAGATAAATAAATGTTGTTGGTTTTCATGAGAGTGATATCATCAGCATATTTATGATAAAAGTCATCAGCACTTTAACATTAAAAAGCATATTGCATTTAGCAACATCTCCAGTATCTCCATTATGAATCTTGCCTGGGATCTTCACAAAGTCGTCCCAAATACTCATACCTCTATTATCAGTATTATAAGCTCCTTCTACTTGATAAGAAGCAGTGGCTACTCCCCAAGCAAAGTTCTCTCCGAAGCCTTTATATCTGCAAGTCACGAAGTCTTCTCTGAGAGTTGGGAATGTAGTAGCTGGAAGATAATTTTTTAAAATTTAAAGTGCATAGTCTTAATCTGAGCCACTAACTTTGGGGAATGATTTAGTGAAGACAGAAGTAAGGAAAGTCATGAAGTCATTGTACTTGTCTAACTTCAAGAGTCCAATCTTGACTGCATCAGAAAATCCGCCCATCATTCCAATAACTGTGGTAATTTTAGAGTCCCAAGTTACCATTGGTGAAACTTGCTTTCCATCGACAGTCATGCCCTCAGTAGATCCGTATTTATTTTGACCAGCAGGAGAGCTGATCATATTGTAGAACCAAGTCGCTGCAACTCCGGGGTTAGCAATGAACAAAGCCTAAATAAGAATTAATCCATGGTTGAGTAAGGAGTGACTAGGAATCTGTTGGTGATTTCTTCGAATGCCACTTCTGCAACTCCTCCTCCTGAAATGTAGGTCATAGGATCCGAGTTCTTAGTAATATTGCCGTTTATGGAGGCAAACATTCCTGGTAAATAAGCATATTGAAATTGTTTTGCTTGGCGTCCCAAGTTCTTATTTTTTCTCCGTTCTCAAAAATCTACTTCACCAAGGGAATGTCTGTGTAGGGGAAGAAGAAATACTTCCAGGTCTCATGTGCTGAGAACCACCATCCTCTCATTAGAAAATAAACGATGATATTTACTCTTCATTGTTGTGATGCTCATCCGAGCTCTTTTACTTTAAAATTGTGTATATCATACATACATGATATTACGGCATAGTCAACGGATTGTAGTTTCTTTTGCTTCAAATTCCAAATCGCAGTCTTGTCATCATCAGTCAAAGTCGAGAATAAGTGCATCATAATAGTGAACAGCTCTCCCTCATAAGGGTCATCTAGGTAGCAAACTGCACCAGGGTCGTTACATTTATCGGCGTCCTAAAAATTACTTCAATTTAAGAATAGAGTAAAATATATGAAAGAGGATATTGAGCGTAGGTATTTTGGCTCACAGGTAAGGATGTGTCTTTGATGGTGGCAACAGTTCTGATTCTTCCTTCTCCGTCATAAAACACGGCGACAGAGTTGGTAATCATCTTCTGGTAAAAATTAGTGTACCTTGTGATCAAATCCTTCTGATCTGCAGCATTTTACTCAAGTACTTGCACTAGACCATAGACAGCCCAGAATAGTTGACCGTTGTCAAGTGAAGGAACTCTGCTAGTCCAATCCCAGGAAGGTCCCACCACTCCATTATTAACAGACATCCAAGGCAAGAATCCTCCGTAACCTGGGTATTTCAAATCGAAGGCTTCATATGTTGCTATCTTAAGGGTAAGCATAGCAATAGCCTCCTCTTTAGTGTAAAAGTTTAAGGCGAGCGCGTTCCCTTAGATGACTTTAGCCAATAGTGCCACATGAAGTGATTCCTTGGAAGCGGCTGTGAACAAATGTGGATCCCCGTGAGGGAGCCCAGTGAATTAAATTATACTTTAAGTGTCAGCGTCGAGCTGCTAACCATCCATAGTCAGACCAGATAACTAATCCACTCCGATTTCCCTCACAAAGTTTGCTTCTTATTTAGTAACAGCATCCAAAAAGGTGTTAAGATAGTCAGTATCCCCTGTGAATCTCGTAGGATCAAAGTCTTTCGCAAATCTACACTCATTTGCAAAAGTTGAGGCGATTCCTACAAGAGTTAATATCGTATATCTTATAAGCATGATAATGAGCGATATATCCTCTATAATATTTTTATTAACTATCACCGCATATCCAAAATCTTTATACACTCTTTGTCTCTAGTCATAAAAATGTACTAAGTTATCATAATTTTGGATTCTAAGCTTTTTATTTCTTCACTGAGAGTTCAGCGAGTTTTAGCAGTTCAACATGTATTTTGTACATGATTTCATTTTCAAAGATTATCTTCTACAGATAGCGAGTTATATTAGGGTATTGAGAAAGATCCATGTCAAGGAAGCGTGATTATATAAGCTCACTAGATAGAATAAGGTCTGCTATTGAGATTTCTGAACTAGCTATGAAGTTTCTGTTTTCTAGTCTCTTTTCTATTTCCTGAATATCCTCATACATCCTTTCTCTAAAAGCAGCTATAATCTCTGGGTGTCTTTGCTTTTTGTATATCATAGGATAGAAGAGCAAAGAGTATATGGTGAAGCTTAGTGATTGTCTTAAATGATTATGATGCCACTCGAGGTACTCATTTATTCTAGATCTCTTGAAAGGATCTTTGAGGGTACCAGTGATCAGCAACTTATCTTGACTCAGCCAAGTATTTCAGGATAGCATGACTTTCAAAGAGTGTAAACGTTTCTCCTGTGGTTTAGTCAACCTCTACAATAGCTGGAACTTGCTGAACAGGATTTATTTTGGTGTATTCCTCTGTGAACTGCTCACCCTTGCCTACTCTAAGGATTTTAACCTCATGTGGGATATTATTCATTCTACAGAAGGCTAGTAATGACCTGGAGGGTTGACTAGCCATGTCGATATACAGAGTCAATTTTAGATTTTATAGTTTTGATTCCATTAATGTTATAATTAATTATAAAAACTATGAAAAGATAGACCAAAGACCTCCTCAAGAAAATTTTCATAGGCTTCTCCACTAGCTTCTCTTTACTAGAGTTCGGGGTTTCAATTCCTTAGATAGTGCACATAGTAGGACTCATTTTCTCAATAATGCTGCTGATAATAAACCTGCTAATAATACTATACTGGGTTAAATTCAGAGATAGGAATAAACACGACTACACTTATCAGTACACTAAAATGGGAATTAGAAAAAAGAACTCACAGTTCTATAAAACCTTAATCGTAATTCTCAAGATTCTTTATGTCTTCCTAACGCTTTTGGTATTATAAAATGTGAACGAATATGTTTCATTCGTCCTGTTTTGGATAAGAGTAGTATCACTGTTCATTAGAAATGGAAAAGTAAACTTGTAAGCAACTTCTGATGATGACTACTCGAATTCTCCTTCGTTTCCGACTGGTTGTCCTGACTGGACTCAGAGCGGGGGCTGTACAAGAATCACAAAATATGTTAAGGATTCCATAAAATTTATATTAATTTAAAGGATTGCGTGGGCTACAAAGTTATTCCGAGTACATTTACTTATAGCTTTCCGATAAGCCACACTTACGATGACAACTCAACAGTTAACTTTGGAGATTACCTCGTTCTTAATTTTATATTCAGTGTTTGCCTAGTATTGGCTTTGTCTCCGTCTAATATCCCTCTGATTAAATTATTCTATTTTCATTTTAAGTCTCAACTACAATCGCATTCTATATTTTTACATTGAATAACACTAAATCAGCGTCTATAACCATCCACCTGCTCGAGCAATCTCCCTTTTGGGGACTTATAAACGACGTGTATATCTAAACCTATGAGAGCATGCTGCACCAGTATGTGTTTGTGCAGTCGTAAATTCGCATTTTCCCTCACGACTTCAACGAAAACTACAGAAATGTCTACGATTTCTATTACTGCCTGCAACAATCAGATATCTTCGACTGGGGCTATTGGTAAGAACCTTGCTCTTGATCTATCCAAAATCATCTCAAATTCTCTTTAAGTACTCTTGAGAAAGATAAGTCAGTCAATTATATATGAATTCAAAATTAACTTGACTCAGGTTCATAATTTAGTGCTTAACCTTATTTATTTCTTTATTATCTGCTTCTCCTTTAAACTGCTGCCTCTTTTTCACTCCACACGTCTTCCTCCACTATTATATTCTCTTCTCTTTGCTTTATATTCCTCACTAGATTAGAACTAATACTTTTAAAAGAGTTATATAATTTATAAAACATTATTCCACTGACAAAATATCTTCTCTTTTAATTTATAAAATTTATTTAAATTAGAAAATGATGGAATCTTATATTATTTATACTGGCCCTTGAATCCAAGATTAGAGTGGTAATTTTGTTTTTACTTTTTATTGTCTGATTTTTGTTAATTTTTAAAAGGGTTTGCTATTTGATCTTCTTCGATTAGCTTATAGAGATATATTTGTGCATACCGAGAAGGAAGATTATAAAATCACAATTTATAATAAAGTATTTTAAGAAGATCAAACTTATTACTTTCATCTTCATTTTCAATAAGTCTCTGTTCTCTGATATCGATTTCCTTTTTAATTTACTCCCTTAGTCCCAGCACATCAAAGAAGTCAGGGAATTGCAAAGCTCTTTAGTGAAATTCATTGATGCTCATTTCACTCTCTCTTTAGCAATATTAGTCCACCATTATTTGTATAAACTGCTGCTTGAACTTATTCCACTTAGAGTACAGCTAGTAGTAGAGAGTCTTATCATGTTCAGGAAAGTCACTGCTTAAAAAGGGAAGCAGATTTATAGCTACCACTGTAAAAACTGTGAAAATTTGCTTAATTTCTTAGCTCTTTCTTAGTACAAGGTTCTTATTCAAAATTTGGTTCTTGATGTTTATAGCTGGCTGAAATTCCTTATCCAGTTTCTTGTCCATTTATTAAGATAGTGGTTCTTGCTCTCCTCTGTTTTATTTGTAATGGTAGAATAGAGAGGCGATATACTTAGCCTTGACGCCAGGTTATGAACTAGTGAGTAAGTAGAGAGCAATCATGATAGTGGTGATGTCGAAGTAAGGTTTCAGAACACCCCTCTCTGAGGCATCAACTCTGAATCTGCCGTAGAAGTTATTCCAAAGCAGTGTCTCCCTCGGATTGTCCTCTCTTATCAGCTTAAGTTTGACTAGCACTTCTATGAACTCACTTTCATTGATAAAATATAAGGAAAAAAACTTTTAATTGATGCTGTTAAAATGCAGGTAGGTGATGAAGGCTTGCTCTAGATCTTGGCAGCTGTAGATGTAAATCTTGAGGTCTTGTTATCGTTTGAGCATGTATGCTTCCTCGGGCGAGAGTTCAGCAAATCTCTGAGGTCCCTTGACTTCCCTCCCAAGCACAAGTCAGAGCTGCTGTTTCCCATTTATTTGTTAATTAATTTATTATAATTCAAACTCTTAAATCAACCAACTAACTTGCAACTCAATGATTGCGGAACTACTATCAACTGTGGAGGTGCTTCACCAAGTCAACCAAGCTAATCCAGAAAAGGAAGATGCTTTTGAAGCAACAAGCCAAACTAGACGACACTCAGATAGAAAAGACCTCTAAGAAACTCAAGACTCAATATCATATTCTTAAAATTGATTTATGCCTTTTTAAAGTTACGAGGCTTCTCAACAAAGCAGTGTGCTCCAAAAACTCTCCTTCTCAGCATGTGATCCACGACCTGAAAACTCGCTTCCAGATCCCGCACACCAACGACTTCAAGTTTTGGAATATGTTCCAACTCGTGCTCAAGACTAAGCTTACGCTCCTTGAAAAGCAAAGAGAAGAACTGCAACTTGAGGGTCAGAGACAAAAGCAGAAGAGACACTACATGATGAGCATGGCCATCTGCTTGACCTTGACTTTGCTCTTTTTCCTCTACTGCTTTGGAAACTTCGAGAGATCCTTCGGCTAATACGCAAACCTGATTCGGATAATTCCTCAGGGCAGTGCTGAAAGAGAGCTGAAAACTGCTAATGTGGTTAACTTGGCTTTCATAAACTAAGCAGTGGACTCATTCAGATTCCTGGCTTTGCTGTGCTTAGTTGTTTGTATAATTAGCTCTGTGAATTTGATTTTAATTTGATAAAATAATTATTATCGAAAATATGTTAGAGTAAGCAGCAGCAATCCCAACTTCAATAACTCATTCGAAAATTATACTCCATTCTAACTCACTACAATAAATGAAAGAGCTAACTGTTTGCGTATAGTGCTGATGGAACTTTGAAGCAGGAGAACATCGATCACAAGATCGTAATCCAGCGTCTCCACGAGAGAATCAGAGTCCTGTAAGTTTAAGTCTTCTAATGACTGCTAGTGAAAAGGACAACGCTCATGTCAGAGGCAAGTGGAAGGAACTCAAGGGCAAGCACAGGAAGTTGGAGTCTGACACAGTAACCACTCACATACTTTAAATTCACTCTTTGTGTAGAAAGTTGACTAGGAAAACTACACAGAGGACATAAGGAAGTTGCTGGAGGAGAAGAATGCTCTGAGCCTGGAAGTGAAGCAGTTGAAGGAGCTGATTAGGGAGATGGAGGAGAGTTATCGTAAGAATACTATAGGGGGTTAAATTAATGTAGGAAGGGAGAAAGAGGATATCCAGTCGGAGCACAACGCTTAGTTACAGCTACTTGAGAAGGAGAAGAAGGCACTCGAAGACGACCTGGACAACGTTCAAACTTTCAAGAACATGCAGAAGCAGCTGGATGCAGAGTTGGCTGAGCTGAAGGAGATGCTCGAGAAGGAGAAGAAGGACAGGATGAAGTAAGTTTCATAAATAATGGGGAGAGTTAATCATGAATTTATATAGTGAGGTGAATGAGAAGGAGAGGGAGAAGATCCAGGCCACTGAGAAACTGAGGAAGGACATGCTATACAAGATCAAGGAGACCAAAGCCAACCTGCTTGCTTTGAATGATGAGCAGCTGCAGACCACAACGAGATTGACCATCCTGCAAAACCATCAGCTGACGACAGAGCTGGAGTACCAGTCGAAGCAGACTGAGCAGTTACTGTACAAGAACAACAAGATGAAGCAGCAGATTGAAACACTTAAGAGAGATATTGAAATTCACAAAGAAGTGGAGAAAGAGCTGGCTAAGAGATCGCACTTCTGTCAGAAGGTCATCAAGAGGCTAAAATAACAGGTAAAAGAACTGGAGCAAGAAAGAGACGATCTAATAGGGGACTAAATATTTCAACTCTATGGTTTTTAAATGAGAAATCATTTCCACCCATTTGATGCTTTAAACAGGAAGACTGGAGGAATAGCAGGAAGCAAGAATGTGAGGAATTCAATTGGTGGGAGTCCCAAGAAGGATAAGAACCTTGAGGACTCCAAGGCAAATGAAGACTAATAAACTTCTTGGAGCACAAGTTAGAGGAGATAGAGAAGAAGCTAGCCAACTCTCAAAGTGACTACGAAGTGCTGCAGAACGATTACATGGAGCTGCAAGAGAAGATGAACCTCTCAAGGGAGAAGCACAAGAGAGCGGCACTCCTCCTCACTGACTTCCTCGATGACTTACTCAATGACAACCCTAACATTCTCTAATCAGATAAAGACATGCACTTGAATCTATTACTATTTTTATGTTAATCTGGACAAGATGTAAGTTCATTAGATGAGTGATTTTTGTGTAGCAAGGAGACTCCGATAGAGTAACTGGACAAGGAAGATAAAATTGCCCTCGTGTTGGTGATACTCAAGCAACTGCAGCCATATCTGAGCGCCAATAACTTATCAGTGGCACCTCCTAAGTCAAATATGCGTCCATAAGTATTCCCCGGCAGGAAGATTGGGGGAGCAGATGGGATGACAGCAAGTGGAGCTGGAGAGGTGGAGCACCTGAACAAGATGCTGAACAACATCAACGTCCAGACTAAGAAGAACGATCAGGATAAACTTCCTCGTAAGATAATATGCATTTAAACTGTTTGTAGCCATCAAGAGATGAAGAGAGAAGCAGATTGTAAAAGTGAAAACCAATTTATATACTCATACTCCTTAAGTTTGCAAATTATTAGCCAGGGAAAGACAAATTTAATTCGCAATTAAATAACAATGGAAAATAGAATTGATCGTACTAGCAAAGCTGAAGAAGCATTCAAGCTATTCAAGAATACGATATAGCTGGAAACCAATGACCCCATTCAAAACATAGAGGTGCTACTTACTCAAGAGAGTATGAATGAAGAATATCTTTTGTTACTTCGACGCCTCTTTGTTTATTGCAGTCAAAATATTGAGTAAGAAGGGATCTAGCTGTTGAATTAGCTACAAGATATCTTCAAAAGCATACAGAAGCATCAATAGAAGGACCAAATTGTATAAATTATGAATCAAACTTTAGGCATTTGCTTTGATCATGACTCTCGAACAAATTACTTCAAAGCACTCACCAAGTATTTCCATCTTTAAATTTATTTCGAGTTTATGAACAGAAGATAAATAATTCCTTAGACATAAAAATTAATATGTATTAAATGTATTGATAATTTAAATGGATCCTTTTTTTTCTAAATTAAAATTGCTTTTTAATTATTGTAATACTTTATGAGTGATAAAACAGTACAGTAGTTAAGTCTAGGAGTTTATGAGTCTCTGTTTGATTTTGAAGAGTACTATGACTCAATTAAGCATCTAACTTTTCCAAGCATCTCTATACGAATTTCTTAATAAGATTCAGTTTCACTTAGCAAAGGTGAAATCGAAAGAGAAGAACTAAAGTGTGAAATAGTATATATTTAATAGTAGATGCTATTTAAAGACTGGGTGGGAAAGTATTTTTCAAAATGAGAAGAAGTCCAAAGGACGCTCTACCTAAATTGCTACTTAACTTGGAAGAAAGTGAGTTGCAGAAACTTTGGGGTTTTTCGTCAGAAGAGGATTTAGCAAGTTAGTTTATGGGTATATAGACAAGTTAATCAACTGCTTTTGCTAGCAAAGTGTAGTGAAAGAATAAAAGAGGACTGCTTCAATTCTGAAGGAGATAAGTTCATAACGCTGAGGTAGTATATTAACATAGATGGGTTGGAGTTTAGATGCTTTGTTTGCAATAACTAGCTTAATGCTGTTTCTATTCAGCCAAATTAAAGAGAGTTGTCATAATAGGAACCGCAAAAATATTCAGACTACTTTAATCAGCAAGAAGTGCAGAAGATTTTCTAAAATCTAATATACCCCCATGCAGTTGTAGACGTAGCAATAACTGGGAGCAATATGGAGTTACTTATAATAGAGATAAATCCTTTTGGTAAGATGGCTGCCTCTCCTAAATTTTCTTGGGTGATTGATAAGCAAATTCTTTACAATGGCTACAATAAAAGTAAGAGAGTTGAAGTTAGATTTTGAATATGTTTGAATATGTCTTGATTGTATTCCTTTGAATACCAAATTAGTAACAAATTTGAAAAGAAGGGAATGATATTTGAGTTTAACACATTTCAATGCTTAGTTAGATTTAAATTTTATATTTAACCAATGAATATTATAGTACCATTTATTTAATTAAATTTATTTTATAATAGTTCCTATTTCTAAATGAATTTCTAAGAAATTAAAATTGACTCTTTTAGGTATATTTTTATTTAATTAAATTTAAAAGTTAGATTTCTAAAATTATCTTGATAGGGTTTAATAATATCAGTGGAGACATCTGACTCTCTATAAGGAGCTACGATTGTATCAATCTACTTTATATCAGGTTTGTACTTGGGTTGAATCTACACATCTTAATTAGATCACGAAATATTAACTAACCTTTTTCTGCTCTAGTTTCCTAAACTTGAGGTCTGCAAAGAAAGGGTGCTGTATGATGTCGTGCATGTCGTTCTTAAAGCCTATTCGCTTTGTGTGATCTTTTTATAGCAACTAAGAGAAGATAAGATTCACAATTTCAACTTACATGTTATAGTAGATCCCTTGCATTTTCAGACAAGTCTGGACTGTATTAGGGGTAGAAGGTCTCTGACTGGATCTTAGCAAACATCTAGTACAGATTCTTATCGTAGAAAGGAGGAATTCCGTGCAGCATCTCGTACATCAGTATTCCAAACGCCCACCAGTCCACCGTCTTGTCGTATCCCTTCTGCTTCAGAATTTCTGGAGCCACATATGCAGCTGTTCCCACAACACTGAAGGCTTAGTCCTTGGGATCTGTTAGGATCTTTGACAATCCGAAATCTGACATCACGATATATCCATCCCTGTTTAGAAGAATGTTCTCTAGTTTCAAGTCTCTGTAGATTATCTTGTTCTTGTGTAGGTAGCCTATAGCTAGTAGTACTTGAGCAAGGTAAAATTGAACCACCTTTTCCTTAAACTTTCCCTTCTTTTGCAGGTGCCTGTAGAGATCTCCTCCCTCAACATACTTCATTAAGAAATAAATGCGCTTGTCGTTTTAGAATAAGTAGTCCAAGTTCATAATGAATTAGTGCTCACTCTAAAGATAAGAGTTAGTCAAATATATCATTTAACTTACATTTTGGAGAATCTCCTTTTCAGTGTAAGCTGTGTGAATTTTCTGTTGATCTACTAACTTGTCTTTCCTTAATATTTTCATAGCATAGAGCTGGTTGGTTTGGATATTTTTCACCAAATATACTTTGCCATAGGAGCCTTGACCAATGATTTTGATAGTCTGGAAATCTTCCAGCTTGTAAGCATCTTGAGAAGATTTAGAGTAGATGGTTGAGGACCTGCCACTCCTCTGAGAGAGAATATCACTGTTGATATCTGACAGCTCCTCTAGCTCACTTTCATAAGTTCGATTTCATTTACCTCTGAGAGAGGATACTCCTTTGCTGGTCTGACACTTCAGATAGCGTATCTTGATAGACACTGGAACTGATGCTTGAAGTCTCGAACATGTCGTCATTCTTCTTGTTTGCTGAAGAGGATTGCTTTTTCTCCTCTTCATATAAAGGCTTTTACTTAAAGCCTTGGCCATCTAAATTAAAGAAGTATAAGTCATGGTATGTATATTTAATTGATAGAGATCCTTTTGTTCTTAAGCACATCTGAATCGAATGAATCAGTCTTAGTCTGCGACTTGAAGCTAGATTTGGTCTCATGAGAACTTCTATTCTAGGAGGGCTTGCTCTCGTCCGAACTGGAATTTTTATTATAGAGTGAGGATACCTCTGTGGAGTACTATTGCTGATTTTTACTTCCGAAAGATAGCTCCTTCATGTTTGCAGTAATTTCTTGCAATGACTGATTTAAGTAGTCAACCTCGAGCAGCTAATCTATTCTGTTGGACTCTGCTGGTATTCTGCTAAAACCTCTCTTCCTATCCTTCTTTTGAGTTCTGTAATCTTTCAGGTTCTTGACCTTGACACCGTAGATAGCCAGTGGTTTACTGGTTTGTTGGAAGTATGCATACCTCAAAACCATTATAATTTCCTCTCTCCTAAATTACTTTAAGCACTTGAGAATATTCTCACTTTTAGGAAATGTATCGGTAGTCATAGTCTTATTCCACATGCACTACGAATTCATCACCTTCATCCTCTGTTGTAATGTTACTCCAAGTAAAAATAATGAAATAGATCTTTCAATAGGATTGACCTCTTAATATCAGTCTTTGATAAGTTGTGAATCCGCTCATTCGTTATCAGGAAGCCTCTCTGTTGCCCCCACTCGTATTCATTGATCTTAGTCACCAAATCACTCAGCAGAATAATCTCTAAAATTTATCATCATCTTAAATTAAAAGAGTACCATTTTCAAGTTTGGAGGTTATCTTTTTCTGCTCTCTACACTTTAAATAGTCCCTGTCTATTCTGATCTGGAAACCAGACTACCTCGCCTGGTTTTACTACACTATCTTCTAGAACTTAAAGTCCTCATTTCCTCCACTTTTCTCAGAGACTGATAGTATGTCTGAGTCGTTTTTGTGGCTAGAGACCAAGGAATCTACGTCGGAGAGGATGGACTAAAATGAAGAGTTTTTCTGCATGCTTTAATGACTGGTTCCCTTTCTTACACTGGTACTCATTTTAATATCAATTATTCAACCTTACTCTTTTTCAAATGATGGGTAGTTGTTTTAAGAAGTAGTGAAATTAAGTTAGAATAACTTATGTATGTAATAATCAGAGCTCTTTGTCTAGTTTAGCGTCGGAAGATTGTCTTACTTTAGCTGCTATGCCTTTTTCGTTATAGCTAAAGGATAAACTGCCTAGTGTCTAATAAAACTTCTTTATCTTGTAACTAGTGGTGTCTTAAGCTCTGATCTAAGATCTCATGCTCATTATTTGATTAACAACTTCAACAAAGTATAAAAATCACTTTTTAACTTCGTTTTATTGGTTCTTTAAAGACCTCACAAAGTGAGTCTTCTCTAAACTTAAAAATATTCTAAATCAAAAATAGAGCCTTAAATATTCTCTCTTTGTACTTTATAAATTTTGTAAATAAATGATCTATAAGGATTGGTTCCACTTCCTGTTGTTTACATCTCTTCTCTAATTCAAGAGAAAATTGTAAACTATGGACCCACAAATATAATCTTATCTTTATATTCAGTGGTAAGTTTAGTTTTTCTGTCTGTCTAAATCTTTGAGGTTGGCGAGGCTTTCCTTCTCCTGTCTAAAGTCCTAAAGCATGGAATGTTCTAAATAAATAGTAATGAGTGAGTGCACTTGCTTTGTCTACATATCGTGCTTACTTAGTAAATTCTAATTTCGTTCCTCCCTCTTGTGTAAGTGCTCCCTTTAGTTTAGTCTGAAAGTTTCCAGTCTAGTTAGGTTAAGTTGAGATAACTTCTTCTGCTTTTCCTCTATTGACTTCTTCAATTAGTTTTGTCTTTTCTCCACATTATTTAGCAAATAAAGACAAATTGAGTTTTAATAAACAAATTTAACAACAAGAGCTTTATAGATATAATGTAGGTTCATTTTTGAAATTATAAAAGATTTTTGTATCTATATAGACTAAGTGGCAATCTTATTTATAAAATTATTGATTCCAATTAGATTAAAAGTTAGGAATATTGCATTTGATTACAACTTTTTCATAAGTGCTCTCTTTTAGCTAAACTCTACAATTAAATATACTCTAATATGCTGAATTTGAAATAGAAGTTTACTGCATGTGCTGATCATAGCTTTGTTTAAGTTCAATTGTCCTTTAATTCTTAGTAGCTGCTGAGAATACCTTCCTGCTGATGTTCTCTGCCCTTAAAAACATAATATGTACTTTTCTAATTTCCTAGTTTTATCCTCTGGTCAATCGTATTTAAACTCATTGCTATCTTGTCGCATGAGTCTGACTTTTTTATTGCTGATCTTGTATAAATCAATTATAAATTTCTCATCATAATTTAATAAAATAATAATTTTTTATTGTATAGCTACTGAATCTACTTCTTTGGCTAAGTTCATCTATCTGAGATCTGTTATGCTTCTAAAGTGATCCCATCCTCGATACTCTCAACTCACTTATTATCTTTTTCCTTTCCTTTAGTTTCTCCTCTCGGGATTACAAAACTTATACCTAATTAATATAATTCATAGCAACTAACAGAATAGATAATTAAATTAAATCTTATTTAAGAATAGTAGGACTCTTTTAGGAAGATCTTCTACCTTTCTAGACTTGTTTTCTCTCTTTCTTGGGATAGAGATAGATGGTTAAACCTAGCCTGAGCTATTCTCTGCTTAAGTTTGTTGAATCTATCTTCGTCCTAACTCCTCTTCAGCTCATTCAACTCCTGAAATTAAATGCATTCTAATAATTTAAAGTTTAATTTCTTGAGTCTGATTTATCTCTGAGCAATTTTCTGCTTGAAGTTAGTAAGCTGTTGCTGGAACATAGATTAAAGATTCTCATTTTGCTTCTCGAGCATTTCATTCTATTTACTTGCCTTCTCTATCTATTTTGAGCCACCTGCTGCTATTTAGAAGGTGATAGATGTTTCTCCTATTCCCTCCTAACCCATTGCTCCTATTCACTTTCTAGACTTGATCCTCCCCAAAAATAAAGCTATTCCTAAACAGCAGTCCCTAGCTGCCCAACTTAAAACAAAAAAGAAATTCTCATCCTCATTTGTAATCTGCACTTCATATCGATTGTTTTATGGAGTGAAGAGAGAATTTTCAGTGGGTTTGAAAGAAGGACTGGTTATTTTAAAACCACTATTCTGAGTATGTGCGTAGTTGGTGCTGTGTTAAGTGGAGCCCATGGAATGTTTAGTTCTAGCTACGTCATTTGAATACTGACTTCTAAGTTTGAGTCGTTTCTATAGCTGCCCCTATTGGGCCACTCTAATCGACAATATAGCAAGGGCGTGTCGTCTTTTATTAAGGTAAAAGTTTAACAACAGCTGCCCCTTTTTGTCGTCGATAGTCTAGTCTTGTAGAAAATCTGCAAGCTGTCTAAATTAGAGGAAGTTATTATTATAAAAACGCTTTACTTAGGGTGAAGAGAGTCTGGGTCAATGTTCATCTAGATGCACAGATCCACAATTTAAATTTAAATTGATGCATTTATTTGTGTAGTGAATCTTTTTCCGTTATAGATGGCTTAGTAGAACTTCTCCACGTCAATTTACTTTACATTCAGTGATCGAGCTAATAACAAATTATCTACATATACAATTTACACTTCTGGTGTGCGCTCGAGTAGGTTTAATTCCTACTTGTGTTTAAGTAGCTATTCTAAAAGGAGGGGAGGAAGCTATTTTAGAGATTATTTTCCATGCTTAATTTTTATTTATAATCATCAACTAAATTGTTTTTTTACTAAGAGGAGTAGAAAAAGTAATAATGATAAATTATAATTGAGTAAATAGACTGCTCTAAACAAATTATTTAGGAATTCAATAATTTAGAGTAATAAATAATAAATTTTATGGTGATTTATAAATCTCCACTTCTTTTTTGTTGATAGTTCATTTTATATACACTGATGGGAGTCCACAGAACTCTACTAGATTTAGATGACGTGGGAGTGAATGAATCATTTTAGCCCAATTTTTCAAACTTTAAACTCTTATTACGCTAAAAGTTCTATTAAAAAAATATGCTTTTTCTCTATTGGTTAGATTTCATGATAAATAAATTAATTTTCATTGATAATAAAATGGGAAAATAGCTGATAAAATGAATGCTATCGTCAATGCTTTGTAGTGTAACTTTCAAATTAAGATTAGGATGATGTCTTGCATTCAATATCTTCTGCTGTCTTCTTCTTCATTAAATAGTTGGTAGCTTTCTCAATAGCTTAAGATAGTTTGGCAATTAGGACTCCACAAAGTTTGTAAAACTTCTGAGGCACCTTCTGTTTCAAGCCTTGACTAACCAGTATTACCATTAAAACTGGAAGCACACAGTAAAAATATATCTTAGAGAAATATAATTCACTTTAAATTTTTGGATTTAGTTGAACAACAGCCAAAACAGCTCTTAATTGCAAGTCTAAAACACTTCAAGAAAGAAAATATGAGGCTTACATTATAAAAGTAGCAGTAAAACCGCAGAAAGAAAGAGTAATCTACGCAGCTAGAGCACACTGATTGTGAAAATAATAATTACAATATAAATATTAGTGTAGACTCTTCAGAAGACTCAACTGGAGTGGAGAGTGATTTATTCAGAATTGATTGAACGATTTGAGAAATGGTTTAGTAGTTGAGGGCGCTTGAACTGAAAATGAAAGAAGCCGTGCTTAGTACTTGTCCTAAGTCGTTGTAGACTTTAACTGTACATGTATTGTTGGAAACTGCAAACTCTGTTGCACTCGATCCAAGGTAAAAGGTATAGTCCTTCATTTCAGAAGCATCTAAACTATATTATTGAGAAGGATTTGAAGTGAACATCACATATTCTGAACAGCTTTAAAAATTAAGTTAGAAATATTTCAAGTTGGACCACTCCATCACCACCAAGTTTATCTTAGTTTTGCAGAGTGAGAGTGATTTGGGCGTAGCCCTTGAGTGCTTCAAATCCTTATTGCGAGATATGTATATTTTCAATCTGCACATTTATTAGAGAGCGAGTAAACGTCAAAGACTCTGCATTAATTTCTAACTAAGGAAAATATATAAGAAACGATAGATATGCTATTACTCTTAGAATTACAGAGCCAACAACAGAAGTATCTGCATACATAAAGCCAGACCCTGGTATATAAAATATTTATTTTTTCCTTTTAATTGTACGAAGTAAAGATTTTCTTTCTAAGCGAGATAAGAAAACAAATATTAGGGGACTTGATTTCCAGCTTCTAGTTTTTCAAGGTCGGAGTAGAGCAGATCTTGTATTTGCATTCAAACATAAAATTTTGAGTTTTCTAATAATTTAAGAAAAATTTTGTTTCAATTTAATTGATTTATATTTGAAATGATTATAAAAAAAGCATGTATTATATTAATGAATTGAGATGCAGCTGTTGAGAGGAACGTAGCATTTATTTCCCTGCGACTGAAAGGCGTAGTAAGAAGTGCCTATCTTATTGCATGTGAATCCGTCTGTCGAAAACAGAGCTATAAGGTAAGCTTAGAGTGAATAAATATTTTTCTTACATCTATCCATGAGCAGGCAATATGTGCACGCGCTTTAGTTGTACAAATAATTGCCAGTCTCTTTCTTTGGCTGCAAGAAATAGTAGTTGTCGAAATAGTTCACGAAAGATGTCGTGCTCAATTCCTACCAATAATCATAATGAGTGCAGAGTTATATTACGCCTACTATCTGCAGATAAAAGTCGTTATCAATCCGAAGGAATGTTTTGTCAGGACTCAGTTCGTAAGTGCTCTGCAAATTAAAACATTTGTCAAAGATATATTTTATCTTTTAAATAACCTCCATATGTGTAATTGTAACTATTGAGATGAGTAAAGATGATTGTCTAATAATTTACATTTGTACTTGAACGACGATGGAGTAACTAACATAAGGAGTCGATAGCTTGTAAGAGGAGTACTTCATACCGCTCTCATCTAAGCAATTAAAAATATTTATGATGCAATAAATTCTTATAATATCCTTGATTTAATGGGCTGTAGCCTCTATAAAATTTAATCTAGAGAATGATAAATTTACTTAAAGCGTTACCGAGTGTGCACTTGAATCCTCTGACGTAAATGTCATCCCAAGAGAAAATCAATTTATGATGGATTATTAAAATATCGCTTAAGGAGCATTCGCAACAAAAACCCTAGGAGTAATAAATTTCGCTTCCGTTTGAGTCGTATTACCATCCACACGTGGGACTCGAGGACATATAAGAATCATCGCAAGAAGTTGTCGAAGAGTAAACTATCCTTTCCTTAGTTAAAAATAAAAGTTCGATAATAATAATCCTACAGACCAAATCAGATTATTATTTAATTAAGGTTTAATGAGTTTATTATGTTTTCGATCTTTTCGAGATTTTCTCTCATGATTATTAGCTTTAATTTTAAGGGGTTCTTACTTGTAGATATACTATTGGATATTTCAAAACTGGCTTTAAAAAAATCGTCATATTTGATAAGTGGCTTAGATTTGTAGAACTTAATCTTGACTGGGTAATACAGTTCCTTGGACAAAAATAATTTAATCAATGACTCTCCTGACTCTGATTCTGCATCTTTGATTTCAAAGTCCAAAGAGGATGACTCGAAGTTCTATAAGAAGTTAATTAATTGACTTCGATTAAAGTTTATTTTCGTGTTACAGTTTCTCCCTCAATAGTGAGAGTAGTGACTAGTTTACTTGAGCAACTCAAACCTATAATGTTTTACTTAAAGTGATTAATTTACCATTCAGAGTTGAGTTATCACATATTTACAACTTTTGAAGAAGAGAGCACGTAAACTGAGGCTAGTGACAAGGACTGACATAGAATTATGGTGCACAGTTTCAAGAGAATCATTTATTTATAAGTTTTAACTTAATTAATCTCAAGAACTAATATTGCAAGAATTCAGTTTGAAAGTTAAAGGTATTAGAAACATGAAATCAGAGAAATTATCAATCCATTTCTTCATCGAAGTCAAAGCATTCTATATCGTCGATTTTAATGCTGCCAAGCATAGCTGTGATGCCAGTTAATTCCTATAAGAATGAGGTAAATAAATAATGTTATATCCTACCTCAAGAAAATCTGGCTCGTTACAGGCTCTAAGAACAAAGCCTCTCTTGTCTTCTCTGTAGGCCTCAACTATTTTACCAGAGCAGCCTATGCATTTTTCAAATGCTTCTCCATGCATCACATTTATTCCAAAGCTAGAGAGGTCTCCTCTTATCTGTTGAGGAATAATACCTAACTCAGACTTGTCACACTCATAAGAGTTTTCTCTGGCAACTGCTCCATTCTTTAAAGGATGATTCAGCATAGAAGTGAGAAGCTCCACTCCAAGAGCTGAGGACATACAACATAAAGCAGGTCGTGAAACTGTGCATTACTGGTCTAGTGTTCTGTCAGCCACTGAGTTTCTAGGAGCCACTACATCATTGCAGAAGTAGCATCCAAGTCTTTCTCCATTCACTACAGGGTTGTGAATGTCAGCTGCTAATCCATGTCTCATTACTACAAAGGTCTCGAATCCTAGAGCTATAGTTAGGCAGATCTTCTGATGCGCATTAGCCATAACTGTGGGTAACCATCTGCTTTCTCTGGAATCAGTGAGCAAGAAGATAACATCGTGTGCCTTGATCTATTCCTCAAGCTCATCAATTTCATTAAAGAGAGAACTTTAAGCTTCCTCATTACTCCGATCGCATGTCCAGGCATAGGTATTCTTAGTACCTTTCCTGTCGTATTCACGCTTGGGAATATTTCCTAGAGTCTCTAAGCAGCTATCAAAGCTTTTTAATTGTCTTGCTTGTGGGAGTCTTCAAAAGTGAAGAGACACTATCTCACTGGATTTGAGTAAGCAACCTTCCCATAATCTACAAAAGTAATATGTCTATAGCCCCAGGATAATAAAGAGCGAGCTACTTAACAACCTAGGGATCCTGAACCTAAAAGAAGGCATTTCGTTTCCTTAAGGATCTCTAAGTTTAAACCAGGTGCCATTCTCCATTTCATTAGCTTAAGATTCAAGTCACAAGATTCCTCTGAGATTATTTTAGGGTCCATCTGCTCCTTTAGACTTATAGAGTTTTATTTCAGGCTAGCAATATCAATAGGTGCAAATTTCAGTCCCTAATATTCTTCTGATTTAACCAACTTCACCTCAAGATAAAAAGAGTTTTCAAGAGTTACTTGCTCTGAGAGTTTTGAAATCTTATCTCTGACTAAAATGATTTTGAGAGTGATCTCCGATTCTTAAGAGTTGCTTTGGAAGTGGTGATTAATTAAAGCCAAATAGTTTTTGAGGAGTTTAGAAGGCAAAAGAGGAGAAGAGTCGAAGAAGATAAGATATGAGCTTGAGCCTAAGCTTAAGGTAATATCCTTCTCAAATAAGAATCCATCGTCTTCTTATTTAACCAAAGATGCTACCATGGGCAACTCACTTTGACTCTTTATTGCTTATAATGTGCAAAGGGAAACTTTATCAATGGTCTCTTAAGTCAAGAACTGCTTGAGTTTATTTGACTTTGAGAGTATCAAGTCAGATTATAGCTCCAAGAATGCATATCTGTAATGAATTAAATGAAAAACCTTAAATGGTATTGGTAGTTCTTCAAGTCTCCAAAGATGTAGAGAATCAATCTATTTGCATTATCGCTTGAGGGATCTTCAATTACCTTCTTCTGCTCTTACTCTATTAATTCTTGTAGGCCGTGATTTGAATTAAACTCCTCTATGGTGTTGGTGTGATGAATAACTCCTCCAACTTTGAAGTTCAAGAGGCCTCCTATGACTTTCTTTTACAGACCATTCAGAGAGTAGTTATCAATATAACATTAAAATGACTTCAAGCTCTAGGCTTTGAGGATGCTTGGCATTTTGAGGTAATGATATAGTACCATTGATCTCTGCAGTTGGATTTTGAAGTTTCCATTCGTTCAATTTTCTCTAAATAGATTCACAATATAGTTTAAACCTTACTTAAGTAAACTCCATCCAAAAGTAGGCGTTGATGGATGGCCTGACTGGCTAATAGTTGAGCAAGGATTCCATTATATTTTTGTCTGAAAATATCTTATGCTAATTTATTATCTAATTCTGATATAACTCTTAAAATCATTCCTAAGTTATCGATGATACGATTGCTTAGAGAAAGAATTAAATAGCTTATGAGTAGTCGTGTCTTCTATCTGGTAATCAAAGACAGGATCAATTAATAATTGTATATATCAATTTTACTTGAGATCATTTGATTGATGTCACTCCCTATCGTAAACTAAATTTACTTTAGGAAGCTTTCCTGTGCTTGCCATGAGCTGTGTTTTGTGAAATGGCTTGCTCTGGTTGAATCTATTTCTGTATTCTGTTCTCACCATAAAGATAGTAAATAAGACTTATTGATATCACCATATCAGAGTTAAGGACAGGGTCAGGTACCCATCCTTTGCCATCTCCATGTGTTCTGTTTCTCATGAAGCCACTAACTACTTGAGTTACTGGACGATGAGAAACTTTAACGGTGTTATCGAAGAACAGGTCTCTGCAAGAGGCGGCCTAGCGAGTGTTTGGCTTCAGCTTAAGCTGAGGTCTGCCATAGGATTCTCGACATATAGTCATCCACTTAGGTTCATTAACATTTGGGTGGGGCTTTAAGATAGTTTGCCTGCCGTACTTGTGAGTCCACGCTGGCAAGGTGTCATCAGTTTTTGGGATCGTTCTCCAGTTCAAGCTAAAGTGAAATTGATTAAAATAATTAGTAGTAGTGGTAAAGTTCTTACCCTGTTGATGCGAATTAGGGCTTTGAGTCTAGTTTCTCAGGGGAGAATACTCTTCTGCTGATAGCGGGTATGGTACCTCCAATCTGATTGTCAGCTATCTTGCCTGGAATATAGCCTTGGTAGTTGGGAATGACGTGATTCTTGTTCTCAACTGGACTCTATAAGAAGATATTGCTTGATTATTCATTCATCTTACACCATTTTAGTATGCGGAGCATAGAATTAAAAAAAAATTCATGTAAATTATTCAAAAATTAGATTATAGCTAACATATAAAACATGAATTTTATTTGTTTAGTTATTTTAAACTCATTTAACCTTACAACAAATGGAATGAAATTAAATTTCGATGATAACATATCATTGGGGAATTAAATGCTTACTTTGAGTAATTTCATGTCACTGTAGGAGGTTCTGTACATGTGATTGTTTGACCAAGAGTAAAAGCCGTCTGGGGAGGGACTCCTCTCTTCTCGGGTGGGGCTTCTTATATCGAATTTGCTTTTTGATTCCAAGAACATTGACAGAAATGTAGCTCACAATTATAAGTAGCCTTCCAAAATAATTATTTACTTTAAATATCATGCAATCCAATTTCATTTTCAATTTGATGCAGCAAACTAAACTTATTTATATCCTGTCACTATTCTTCTTTATTTATAAACAAAATGAAATAAAGCTAGTAATTCATTAATTTTAAGACCTTGAATTAAAAATATTATTAGATATTAACTATTTAAAAATGATTTATAAAGTTAATAAATTAAGTAAATTTCTCCTCTTTTTAAGGATTAAAACTGCGCAGTGCTATAATAAAATTAAATCAAAAACTTATAAGAAATTATAGTTATTATTATATCGTCTTCCATTTCAAAATGAATAATCATAAATAGCACGGAGCAATCCCAGAAAACTCTAGTATTTTCAACTCATTTTTAATAACCCTCTAGAGATACCGTCTGGCTCTAGACAGCCACCTCTCCATCGTAAAGACAGCTCATCAGCCTAGGGGAAAGAAGGACCTGGCTATGATCCTAGTTAGAGAGGCAATTCAAAGCGAAGGCCTGCCCCAGTCTCTAAATAACAGCCTCATTAGTCCAGAAAAATTTCTGCAACTGAGGAAACTATACAAGGGCTCGGTCAGGGTGCAAGGTTCCAAGGAAGCGATGCTGTCGTCATCAATAACAAGGAACTTGAGATGATTAAGAGTAAGTCAGAGGGAATTAATCACAGCTTCTTATTCATCTTTTTCATACTCTTTTTTCTTCATAGTAACTCTTGCTAATTATTCTTATCTTAGGTAATAAGCAAAGGAGTTATTTTTAAATTATAATGTAATCTGAATGCTTTCAAATAAGAGTAGCAATAGAAAGCTTCTCCGTATGAGCTTACGAAGCAATCTTCAGCTGCTATTAGTGGGCCTTCAGAGAGCATATTTGGCTTGGCTGGTGCAAACAATTAGCATACTAGAATATATTTTTGCTTTAAATTATGATGGTCTGGGATTAAGTAAATAGAACAGTTAAAATGTTCAGCGGTCTCCAAAAGTGTACTCTGAGAATGACAGTAATACTTCTTCTTTTCTTTTTTAAGTTTGTGATTTAGTAAACCAAATTCCTGGGCTGAGCGGATAGGCAGACTTTGCACAATTCTAAGCAGGGATATTACAGAAGCAGCCTATTGGAGGCTTGGGGAATGAAATCATTCCTAGAGGCAGAGGCATCGCTAACATCCATTCTCATGCTATAGTGGGTTCAAGTCAGGTACATGCTTAAACTACAGCTATTAGCGAGAAATTATGACAAAGAAGTGAAGAGAAAGTTGTATCAAGACGAACTGCAAAGACAAATTAAGGAGAGAGACGAATATAGAAAACGAGAAATGGAAGGTGGCTTTTCCACCAAGTATGGAGGAGCAGCTGGCAGAGGTGGCTCTGTAAACAGGTAGCCTAGCGATCTCACACCAAATTATAAATAGCAGGTTATGCTTTATTAAAATGTAGAGCCAGGCCAAACTAATCAAACTGGATTTTTCCCCTGGCAACAAAGAGCCTCCCTTGAAAAGGGCAATTTTGGAGCAGGACTTGGAAATGAAATGTCCTAGAATTAAAACCCATTCATGAACTCAGATAAAAATCTCTCTTCAAAACTTCATGAGATAAATGAGATGAGCGGTGCTCACTAACCCTCCTCAACTTTTTATCCGGGGTCAGGGCAACCTAAGAACTAGAATAGTATGCACTATAACGTTTTTTTTAGTTTGTGGTTATGTTATATATAACGCCATGTAAACTAAAATGGATTTCCCTTAGATCATGACAAGAGGAAAGGTGACAGAGGGAAGGTTAGATATAGAACTTGAGCAGAGAGGAACTATCTTTCAAGGTAGAGATGAAAAGTCTATTTTGGTGAAGAAGAAAGAAGATTCTCAACAGGCTATCAGAGATGCACTACAAAAGTAGATTGAAGAGAAAAATAGAAAGAAAGAAGAAGAAAAGTAAAGAGAAAGGATGCTAGGATATAGATAGTCATATCATATTTTTCTATTTATGCTTCAACTTCAAGATGAGCAAAGGATAAGAATAGAATTAGGAGGTTAAGGTGGTGCTGCAGAGCCTCTCTCTTTCGCTGGAAGGAAAACTATGTATAACAATTAACATCAGCATTCGATAGTTGGATCAGGAATCAATACTCTATTTATACTTTATTCAATTTTTAAAAATAAATTACTTTACTTTATCCTTAATTCGAACTTATCTTAATTGCCATTTTTATGAATATCATAGAATTAAACCCAACAAGACTATAACAAGCAATCGATTTAGATAGAAGCCCCAATCACAGAGCCATGCCTTCGAAAGAAATGCCTTAAATTTAAGAAGAGCCCTCTGAAAGTTTGTATGACCTGGTAGGTAATGGAAGTCAACGACAGGCAATGAACACTTTCGACAATTAAAAGCAAAGTAAGTAAAGTAAAGTAAAATTTTAGGAATGGAATTAATAATCAATTTCAAATCTCAGCACTTATTCAGTACTAGATAAGAAACCGTACTATTATCCTATGTAACAATTAAAAGCAAATGACTAGTGAGATGCTCTTAAGAGAAGCTGAGTAGCTAGATCAAAAGAACAAGCAGATCAATGAATTGTCAGACATGGTCAAGCTACTACTACAAGAGCAGCAAAGTTTGAAGGAAAAACTCACAGAATAGGAGTCAAAGATGAAAGATCTCAACCCCAGAGAAGCAAGTCTCCTTCAGAGAAAGCAGACCGCTATCACCAAGAAGGCTTCTGAGAGAACTAGATCTCAGAATCCACCAAAAAAGGCAATCCAATCAGCAGATAATAAATCAGTTCAAGTCAGGAAGCTTAAAGAGCAGCATGCTATAGAGCAAGCTAAACTTGAAGCAATTTTTTAATAGAGAGTAAGATCAATAAGGCCAGATAGAGAATTGAGGAGACTAAGCAATAGAAAGCTCTGACTGCACAGCAAACAAGGGTTAAACTTTAAGGTAGCTCTTCTCAAAATGAGGACATAAATTAATTGCTCTATGGAACTTCTGAAGATTCTGTCTAGGATAGTGGAATCAGTCAATAGCATGTACCTTTGATTGGAGGTCGGCATAAGAGTAATGCAGGTGTAGGAGGCTTAGGAGGTAATGCATCTTTATCAACTGCTCCTCAAAGTATGAAAACTGTCTATGCACCGAATACTATGGCTCTCTAGCATCATAAGAGTTAGATTCCACCCAGTGCTAATCCAATAAATCCTCGTAATTTTGGAGCAGCTAACGATAACAAAGCTTAAAAGGCTCCAAGAGGAGGAAGCAATAAAATTTCACAATCGCAACTACCTCTAACTTCGATTGAATAAGACTATGAAGAGGAAAATATGGTGCCTGTGAACTTGAAGAAGCCAAGTTTGACTTCGAATAGAGCATACATACCTCCAAAGCCTTTTCATCAATCTTAGAATTCTTAAGGGATGAAGAGCAGAGCTGGCTAGAATTCTTCTTAGATTTCTGGATCTGTAAGCCACAACCACAATCTGAGCGAAGTCGATAAACTAGAGTGAGAACCTAAACCTTGATAGTGAGGGAGTAAGTTAGCTCTAATACCCTGCTCAAGAAGGTCAATTTTACAGTCCAAACATGGCAGTCAAGAAATAATTCTCTCCTGCTAAGAATAAGGAATTCAACTACTAAATGGCAAACAACACTTAGCAGAATTACAACGTACCCTATGATCCAGTAAGCTTAGATTATTTGTTTAGTATGCTTTAGTAAAAGTATGGTGGCTCAGTATATTCTCAGTAGAATCAGATGAGGCCAAGGCAAAACCTGAGTGACTTCAATATGAATCCATAATACGAAATGCAAGGATCCAAAGAGTTCATTTCAAAGAATCCATCTACCGCTGCTGGCACCTATTTCCATGGTGGAGCAGGAGGACACCAAAATCTGATTGACTCTACTTAATTTATTTGATAAGCCAAGGAGGTTTAGGAAACATTGAAAATCAAAGCTTCGACTTAGATATAATGATGCCTCCTGATATTGCCTCAATAGACTCTGATTTGAGTAAGTTTATATGAGTCGTCTTACAATTGATTTCATAAAAATTAATTTTAGATTTTAAATAGATATAAGAAATATAATTCTAGATTTTATATAAAATTTAATGATGAAATTTTTTAGCTACAGATAACAGTCATAATACATATAAGCTTGTTAATTATATATTTTTAATTTTATTTAAATTTTTGTTTATATAATAGATTTAGACAAACTGAGCGCTTTGACTCCTCAACCGAATATGAAGAATGAGTTCCCCATGGGCTAAGGAAGCCTCTATGATTAGAGTTATGGAGGAATGAACACCGCACTTCGATTCGATATGAATCCTATGCACGATTTACAGGGAATAGCAGGATCAACCAACTACAGCATGCGTCCTCCCTAAAATAACAACACTTACTCCAATAACTATAACATGGGAATGCAAAAGAACTATGGTCAAATTAGTCAGTATGATGATAATTAAAGTGCCTTCGACTCTAAGTACTCTCCGAGCAGAGGAGGACCGAACGCAACCGCCTACTCCAAAGATCTTTTATAGTGCAAATAATGGCTTTTATGAATGAATTTATCTCTTATTATCAATCAATTACTATTTAAGAACAATTTTTCACTTGAGTTATAGAATAGAGCTTCAATAGAAATTAAATTTATGAAATGTTTTCTTCATTTTCTTCATCATTTTAATTAGCTTGGAGGAACTTAATCTAATTAATTTCTCTAGATGCTTTGAATAGCATCTTAGCTTTGAACGCCATTTTATGTAACCTTCCACCTTTTAAACAGATCAAACTGTCCATAAAACATACCTCTTATTTCCTCTTTGCTCTAAAGGTTTTCCTTGACTTTCTTAGCAGGATTAATAATTTCAAAGCCCCTCATCAAATGATTGAAGTCTATGTTGTGTCTCGTCTCTATAATCTTCTTTTTGTCTTCTCTCTTAGTTTATTCACTCTATAAGCGAGGGAAGAGCACTTTGGAGAAACTATATCTATCAATTAAGAGGCCTTGGCTTTTAAAAGTTCCTCCTTCAGTTTCTAAAAGCCGTTGTTGTACTACTTTTCCTTATGCTTCAAGCATATAAACAAAGTACAAATCATAAAATGAGAATAGGATTTTAAAGGTTTATGTCGTGGGAGCTTGTGACAGGAGAGAGGAAATGCTCTTTCTCATTGACCAGCGAAATTAAACAACAATCATTATTTATTGAAATATGCTTTGAGTAGATTCTTTGTCCATCAGAGCTGAGTGGTCTTTATGATAGAGGAGCATCCACTTGCTTGTATTCATTTGGAATGATGCTTTATTTTCTCATGAAAGCCTGCTTATTTTGCTTCATCTCCAAAAGAATGGGAACTAACCCACTCTTCTAAGTTCGTGAAAAAGAAATCTAGGCTCTATTAGTTTCAGGATGAGGCTAGATGTTATTATCAAACTGCTAGTTTAAGTTGAGAGTATTGAGGTTCTAAAAATGTTAGGATGACTATTGAGATTCATTAAATCTTCTTGGACCTCTCTGGCTTTGATTTTTTCTGCCTAGTAGTTTTTGAGGCTGCGTTTGATTTTCAGATATTTACTAATTTGAGACTTAATTAGAATGTATAGTTAGGAATTGCTGCTGAGGAAGATGTATAACCTAATGAAGATTTTTAGATGAATACTTGGGCGTTGACATAAGAATATTTTGTGAGAAACTTTGATCTTTGAGCTTTGACCCATTATTTGAGTACGTCTAATTGAGAAATTAATTAGTGGTCTAGAGTGCTTGGGGCATGCTCTCAGTTTGATGAGTGTAAGTGTAGTCCTACTAAAACGTAACCGTCTCCTCTTGAACAGTTTCAGCTGCTTGCTGCGAATCATTGGGCGAGAGTACCTAAATATCGATACTCTCCTTGTCATGATCGTATTCATAAAGACCATTTGAAAAGTTAGATTTGTAGACGACGAGGTTTTCATTTTTGTTCCTCTGACTTGCCAAAAGCAACTGTCTTCTCTATTATAGTAAACGTTTTTACTTTTTCTACCTTTGGGCCTTGGGTTCTAAATTCTTAACTGTCTACTCAATAGCTTAATTTATTTCTTGTACGTCTTGGCTATTCGCTAACTTGTATTTCAGACTTTCAAATTAGTGATAAGAAGAAATTACAAAAATCATACTATAAATAGAGATAGATTTTTATGTTCTTTAGATTCCCAGAGAAATGATGAGATGATCTGCGGGGTTCCCCTCTCTCTGAATTATTTCTCTTGAATAGATGAGTGGAAGCATGTCCCATGTAGTTTTAAGGTGGATAAAATAATTAAGAGATTAGTTATCATTCTTCTTCCCCCATGATTTTCTTCATTCATTTCTTAGTGAATTAGAGAGTTTGTGTTCTATTATCTTTCACTCTCGTTATGAATGAGATATAAAATACATTTAAAGGATAGGAGCTTGCTCCATTACTTCCTTATTTCTAATTTTGACTCTTTCTGAAAGCATCTTATAATCAGCATTTGAATTTGTTAAGGAGTCTCTTCCAACCATACTTGACCTGTATTTCTATATCATCATTCTCCTCTGATTTGGAAGAGCAGATTGCACTCTATCTTTAAACATTTACTTGTGAACTTCCATCATTCCTTATCTTTCTCCTTTCAGAGCGCCTCTAGGAGAAACAAGAGATTCCTTTCGAGCATGCAGAGTTAGGTCTTATGAGAGATATTGTGGATCTTAATGATAAGGATGGCCAGCACCACCACGTTTTCTACTTCTCATGAATTTTTTCCTTTCCCTTGAATGCCAATCTTAACTAGTAGGATCAGCATTTTAAGCTAAGCTGTTTCTCTCTCTAATTGCTAAAGACTACTGTGTTTCCTCTTGTTAGTTAAATTTCATCTGCAGGAAGAAATCATCCAGCATGGATCTCGAGTCCATTATGTTCAGAGTTAGTTTCCTAGGCTGTGTTCTGTGAGATGAATCTGCAGTTTCCATATTAATTTTCATAGTTTCTCTCTCTTGGGGTGTATGAACGAATATATTACGATCACTGATACTAATTTTAATAGAATATAAATATAATTATTATTCAGTTTCTGAAATGAGTGACAACTCAGAGGAGGAAAAATCTCCAACTAGGCAGCAGCAATTTCTTGAGAATGAAAATGACATGGATTTCCCAGATCAGAGAGAACTTGAACTAACTTTACTTGATATTTCTTTTATGTATTTATTATGAACACCTTGAATCGTAGAATGATGAGTTCACGATGCCTGATAATTTCAAGTCTGCTTCTCCTAACATTCAGATAATTAAATTTAAGATGTCACCTTCAAATCGTTCCTCAATAGGGGGAGTGACTGAATTGATGAACCAGAGGTCTTTTAGCGAGCGGTCCCTCTAGTCCCTAGGTTCAACTAAATTCACTCAGATGGTTGAAGAACTTGTAAATCAGTACAAGATTCCGCATTTCGGAACGCTAATGACAATCAATAACAAGTTCGAGGTTGTCTCACCCACCTTAATCAACAATAAGTACGTGTCGTATTAAATCAGAGGAGAAGATGCTCTCGGGCAATTTGAAGGACAGAGAAGATACAATGAATTTTACTAGCTTAGGAATATTTTCCTTGTCAGGTGGCCAGGAGTATTTGTACCCGCTATTAAAAATATTAATTCTATATTCATTTTACAATTAAAATAAAGGACCAACCAGTCTTTGAATTAAGAATTTGTTTTGACTTGTTATAATCTCTTATAGAAAATAATTTATCTTAAATTTTTGCTATTCCTCCAAAGAAAGCAGTGGGTAATAAAGATGTAAAGTTTATAATAGAGAGAAGATATTACCTAGAGCGTTTCTTGAAGCAAGTTTCTTAGCTTACTAACCTCCTCAACTCAGAAGAGTTTAGGATTTTCGCAAGGCCTGAATTCACAGGTGGAAATTCAGACGTACCAGGCCAGCTAATGAAGCTACCTAAGATAAATTATGATGAGATGGGGAACAGATTTATTGAAGCTTTTGGCCTCAATGAAATCCAATTCAAGCGCATCGCAGATAAATAGCAAGAGTATGAATTCAAGTTGAATGACTTCGAGAATTTCCTAAAGAAGCTTTTGATTCAGTATAAGGCTTTAAGGAAATAACTTAAAGGCCTCGCTGAGCTCCATGATCTGACCATTAACAATTAAAGTAAGACTTGCGTCGTTATAACTTTATCATAGAGTAAATTGTGAACATGCTTCACAAGTACGAGGAGAAGAGTTTGAGCTATTATGTTGACAGTAACCCCACTAAAATGATCTTTGGAGATGCAACCAATGATCTTTACAAGTCACTCAAAGATATGGTATGTAACTTATGCTTCTTAAATATTAATCTGTAGTGTGAGAAGACGAAAAATCCTTTCTCCAGTTTGTACTACTGGGTGAAGGGGGAGATTTTAGATGTTTAGGCTTTTCAAGACTCTATCTAGCAGAGGTATCAGCTTTCAGTTCTAATTCAAAAGCTAACAGCAAGGAAAGCAAGTCAACAATCTGAGTTAGATAAACTACTGGGTGGAAAGAAAAGTTTAAGAACTCTCTTCAAGTCTTCAAACGAAAAGCAAAACTACTCAATTACTTTACAGAAGCAGATAGACTAAACTGATAAAGAGATTGATGGTCTCATTAGCATGGGCATAGTTTTAGATTGGCACTTAGGAGATTCAATCTTCAATATAATATCTTTAAATTAAAATCCAAAGTTCTATTTATTGAATGATCCCCACTTTTAAGAAAGACAAAATAGATAACTTCAGTTAGATCCTGAGATAGATGAGCTCAATAGAGGTAGAGAACAGCATTTTATTTTTAGCAATCAAGGAGCAGTCCACTGGAGTAAAGTTTTGTCAAACTAGAATCTTTAGCATTTTTGAAAGCAACTTATTTTCCTTCTAAATTCCTCTTACTAACTAAAATTAAGCTTTTCAAATAAAAATAGAGATTTTATAAATATGAAACATAGAGAAAAGCCCTCAGCGTTTTCACCTTCATCTGTCTACTCCAAGACTGCGTACTTAACTGGTGGGAAACCTGTAAGATGCATAATTAACTCAAATTTAGTCCGCCTACTTATAAACGAAAGATGAGAAGTTCGATTTGATCAATACTATGAATGAGAAAATGTAACGACATATTTAAATCTCAATATCATGTAGAGCTGTATATAAAAAGAAGGTGAATTGGGCAGAGTAAATGGCAAAGAAGACTTACAAGGAGAGAGTAAAACAGGTTAACTTCATTTAAGGATACCATTACGATGGAGAGATAATGCCATTTGTAAACTTTTTCAAGTTTCTTGCTAAAAGAACTGGTACTCATATGAATAACAAGTTTGACTAGCTCTAAGTTTTCATACCTGGTAATTTTTGAAATGGCTTATTTACTTTTGAAAATAGATACAATTGTATACAATGATTAACAAGATCCATACTGGCTATACTCCACTTAAGAGGTGAGTAATTCCATACATATTTTATGTTTTGATAGGGGTACATCTAAAGAGCAAACAAATTCGACGAGAAGGATGTAATTAAAAAGCTGGGAAACCCTTTCAGAGTAGACGAAGTAGTGGCTATTGTAAAAACTCAAGACTATGATGAGGATACAGGAAGGCCTTATGGAAATAAAACTGAGCTCGTTTCAACAAGATTTCTAACTGAGAAAGCTATTTCTTTAAATGGGCAGTAATCAGGCGATATTACAGTGGTGTAGAAATTTGTGAGATGTAAAGGCCCTTATGCATTTGTGTGCAGAGCAGTCTGGAGAAGACATAAACCAGCATATACTTGGGTGATTACAAACAAGGTAAAATTCACTGACGTCGAATAATGCCCTTATTACATGGACCGATACTTAACAAAGGCTAATAACACTCTTCACTGCTCATTTGTTAAAGCCAAGGGAGATCAGAACTATCAGTAGATTGTTGAGAGCTCTCAGAAGATTGCAATGTATGTTGAAAGGAACACAAATCTTAAGATGAGTGAGCTTGCTGCAGATTTCATTAAAGACCCAGCAGGAATTTGGTGGCTAGTTGGCGTGAAAGGCTTTCAAATTAGAAGAATCATTTGCTAAGCCAATTTTCAAAAATTTCCTACCTTCACATGATATCATAATGGATATTGATGAAGATGAACAAGCAAAGATGCTCGCTAAGAAATAGCAAGAGAAGGCGAATGAATATGTAAAGCTTAGAATCTGTAGATTCTGCCAAATCGGTTACCCTGTGGAGGAGTTGAACTATAGTCTAACTTTGAAAATGATTTTGAAAACTGAGAGGCTTTTGATGAACCTTGGATATTTCTACGAATGGCTAAATCATGGAGATGAGTCTATGTATGAGGATATTTCTCTCTATAAGCCCTTTGCTGCTTGTGTAACTTGCTACTCAATTTTTAAGGAAGTAGATGAGCTGCAACAAGTACAAATTTAGCTGTCCCGTGCTCTAGGTATCCCAGTTAGAGTAGACAAAGAGAATAATGTAATTTTCAGTGACTAGACGAAGAAGCAAGCCTCTTCAGGGGATCTCTTGATCGCTATGTTCAAACAATAATCTGAAAAATAGAATTAGAATGAGAGATCGACTAAAAATGGGACCTTAATGGATAAGTTGCTCACAGCTTCCAAGCAATTAGTGAAAAAAGAAGCAGAGAAAAAGTAAAAGGAAGAGGAGGAAAGACAGAGAAAGGAGAGTGCAATTTCAGAAATTGATGAGAATGAAGCAAAAGCTATGCCGACTAAATTTCTTAACAGGTTCAAGATTTTCCTAATACTTTATGACTTGCATCAACTGGACAGAGAATTCTTAGAGGATTTTCCAAATCTCTATCTTGAGTATAAGTTAATGACTTATACTGCTAAAATTAAGATAAGAGGGACGATCGATAAAAACTAAGAACAACTGGGTTTAAATAAAGTGAGACTCTATTACTTTTTCAGTAATCAGAGATAAGGGCTTTTAAAATATCTTGAAAAAGATGGAGTAAGATTTAGAATTTTTTTTAATTTTCTCAGTGCATTAAAGTGAGATTAATGGGAGGTAGAGATGAGATTAAGGAAATAGGATCAGCTACTTTCAATTTGAGAGATTTTAAAAATGAATTGGTTATCATCATGACATAAAACCATAAATTTATATATTTCGTATTTAGTTTACGAGAAAAGGGTTCAATGTTCCTCTTTATGGATAAAAGTGCTTTATCAAAGCGATTGCTTGCATAGACATGACTCCTCATTAAGTGAATGTCTCAAGAGTCAATCTGAATTATTTCAATGGGGTAAGTTTAATTTCTTAATTTCCTGGAACTAATAAAAGTCTATAGATATATGTCCCTAATGAAGACTACTTTGCCTCAGATTTCCTGTTAGATGAGTGGATGCCTCTCATCCCGAAGAATGATAAGGGCTTTAGACTTACAACAGTTGACTCTAATTTCAATAGCCCTAAAAGTATGCGCTATCAACAGTCACTCAAGAATTTTAATCGTGGCTTGAGCTCGAAGCACATTCACAAAAGATAGAGTTCAATAAGCTCCTTAGAACTCTCTGGAGTAAAGCATAAGAGTCCAAATCGCTCCTTTAGTGATTAAAGACCTTCAATTTTCTAATCTGCGAAACGGCTGAGTATGGGTCTCTCAACAGTGATTAGAGAGGGGCGAGAGGAGAGTGCTCGAGAGAGAAATAAACTCTCTCATATGTTCTAAGATCCTACTAGTTATGGTTAGCTCAGCTCAAGAAGAGGTAATCATCTTCAGAATTCTGACATCAAGCCCTTGTTTGAGTATGATGAGCTTAAGTAAACTCGAGAGAGACCTCTTACCACAAATAACATGAGAGCTGGCAAGATTCAGAAAGCTATTGTTTCATAAAGATTATAAATAAATTGCAATCAAATCTGAGATTTATCTTTAAATTTTATGATGGCATTATTATTAAAACTAAATAAGCATTTTCATATCTGTAATTTCTTAAATAGTTTGTCCTTAAATTACTTAATTTCATTCTCTTAAAATAATTATTTTTTTTATTAGAAAATAATTTGCTCTTTGCTTATTTTTATTCTACTTTTAAATTCTACTAAATTTACATTTTAATTCTTCAGTTGAACAATTTCTTTTTTTATTTTACTTTATAATTGAATTCATAATTTATTTAATCTATAATGAGTGCAAAGGATCAAAACTTACAAGCAAGATCTCTCTCCTCAAACCAAAAAGTGGGAAATGATTTCAATACAAACAGGTTGAATCAAGTACTCAAAAGAAACAAACAAGAAGTGGAAAACATCATGATTCAGAAAACATAAGACATAATTTTCTTTCTTATTATAGATTCAAAATCTAAAGCAGTAGCAAGATGTCTAAACTTAAAAAGAGGGTCAATAAATTGAAGTCAAGAAACTAAAGAAGAGTGATACAGTAGTCAATCTAAACAACTTAAAAGAATATAACTCAATTATCGGGTCTTTCAGAGCTCAGAAAACTGAATTAAAACCTGCAGCATCTATAAGCAACTTTCAGCAAACCTAAGTAGAAAAATATATTATTATTTTGTACTTCCTCCCATACAGATAAGGTAACAAGACTTAAAGTAACTAAACAAATTTGCTCCTGACTAAAGAAGTCATGCGAGTATAATATCAGGAGAGACGAGACTCTAATCAGCAAATAAATACTACTTATAATCAGATCAAGCTTCTATGGTCTCTGTCTCTAGTGCTAAACATAGTTATATAATTAAATTATGATAATCCTTGTGAGAGTGTTTAGCACTTTTTCTCTGAGCATTATAGTGGATAATGCATACATTAGTGGTCAGCGAGGATCATCCAGTGAATGGCAGATTTACTATAAGCTCTTCAATAGTCTTTAATATTTTATAATTTAAAGTCTAATCTTCCAAAAAGTGCTCTAATGCTAGAAGCAAGGAGGTACCCAGGTAAACTTTGGAGGAGCCACAAAAGATATAATCTTCGAGGGCTCTCTGCACTAAGTAGAATAACTTATTAGAAAGAGCAATTATCTCAGCCTTATCTCAATTGCTAAATTAGTTTTGCTTTTATTATCCTCTAAGATATGTCAGATCGAAACATAACTTACGATTGTAAGATTGATTTGCGAGGACTCTTGGTCAAAGATATGGGTTATGACTCTGACCTCGGAAGTAAAATAGATGGAGTCTATGAACTGTAAAAGAAAAATAGACTCACTCAACTCAATCCAGACCTGAGGGATGTAAACTAAAATGCTCCTAATGAAGAGGAGGAGTAGATACTTTTCTTAAAGGCCAAGGTTATACTGAGAGCTTCGAGAGCAAGTTTTAGTGACATCAGCAGTATTAGTGACAAGAGTAAAATTGAAGTGAGGTAACTTAATTATGATGAGCAGTCTGGGCTGAAGATCAATATCATATCTACGAAATGAGCATTAATTTAATAACTAAACTAACTCTCTCCTAAATTTCGTAAGGAAGAGAGTAATAAAAAATAAAAGTTTAAATTTGAAAAATTTAAAATGTACAAAAAGGCATTAATTCTCACACAGACTGTATGTTCTTTCCTCTAAGTGACAAAATAAAATCTTCCATATGGAGATAACACCTATTTTTCCTTTGCTAATCCGTAAACAGGGTCATCTTTATCTATCAAAGCTAGTGACTCTTTCAGCTCTTGCACATGTGATTTGACACCCAGAGGTTGTGATGAAGCATGCTGCTGTGATCCAGATTGTGCCGCCTCAACAGTATCAACTTGGAGACTCTCCAAAAACTTTTGCCTCGATGAGGTAAATGATAAAGCAATCCTTACCTACAGTTAATGCTTGGATAGAACTTTGACTGGAGGACTGGATGACTTATAAGATGGTTTGAAGGTCTATGGGAAAAACATTAGAGGCTTGTTCTGTATTACTTCTTCGAGTGCAAAATCAACAGTAAACTCTTTCGTTGATGATAAGTATTCAGCAACAACTGCAGCCCAATTCAACAGCACAAAGGATGATTTGGCATCTTCATTAATTTTTACTTTTAATCTAATCAGTAAAACTATCAATCTTCGTCATTCAGCTAATCACCAAGTGCCCTCTAATAACTGCAAGGATACTCTGCCTTAGAATACTTAGTTGGATATAAAAATGGAACAGGAATATAAGAGTTCAACAATAATCAAAGGCTCTATCTTGATAGTAGAGATATATTTGGCTTATGCGGCTAAGGACGACCTCTTAAATTTATGGCTGACAGGCCAGTTGAGTCTTGTGGGTTCTAACCTTAGGCGATGACATCAAGTTTCTGCACTGGCCAACTTTCTCCGATTAAACAGGCCACAAGCATGCAGATTTCATTAGACACTAATCTATAAAACATAGCACAAATTTTCCCAGGAATCTAAAAGAACTTCTCAATAAATACTCAACTAGAGCTAGGAGTAAGTGCTCCTACTACTTTTCATGATTCATTCGTAATTCAAAGAATAACTATTATATATTAAATTAATTCATTCTTTAACTCTACTGATTGCACTTGCACTAACATGCTTCTTGAATCACACTATACAGTTTATTACGCTGATTTCAATAGTTCCTTCGGAGTTTAAAGCTAAATTCAGAATGTTACTATTGATCTAGTGTATGGAAAATATACTCCTTCCTCTTGCTCATCAATAGCTTATCTTTCCAAGAAGAGCTCACTCACCTTCAAATAATCTATCTATTCAAGGAAAAATTCAGGAGGCCCAGGCTACATTAAAGGTTCAAAATTACTCACAGGCTACAATGCAACTTTCAATAGCACCACTGAATTCAATTTAATTTTTCTATATATTATATGAATACGTAAACATGTCTCAGCAAGGTTTTGCAATTCGTGGAGCTGACAATCAAGGTCTCTGCTACAACTTGAAAACATCCCTATCATCAGGTACCAACATAACTAATTATCTCATTGAGACTTCAGCGCAATAAACTTACATGGATGATCCTATCCTCTCTTTTGATGATTCAAGTCTTTATGGTTGCAAACTTCAATTAACAAGACAAGAGCTTTAGGACTTTTGCTCTAATCAAGGATGGACCAATCTGATGATCTTCTAAAATTTTTAAAACCTCAAGTATGTTGGAAGGTTTGGAAATGCTAATCCTCACTTTGTTTCAGATTGGGTTGCTGCAACTCTAGATACGGCTAAAGATAAAACAGGAGTGACTGTTGAATGGGATAACTCAACAGGAACTTGCAGCTTCCCCTCAGCATACTTCCTATAAGCATTCTTTACAAAAATAAACACTAGAGGGGATCCTTAGTATCAAATTGTTCATGTAAGCCACTATGCAGATTAATTAAATCCATGGACCTATAAAAAACCTAATCCAAGCTTAAAATAAGACTTCTAAGCTATCGTAAGCTTGTAGTTTTACGAAGTAGACTAAGATTCAAACTTTTACGCACCTCCCACTCCTAACCCTATCAAGGCACTACCGAGAAATTTGCTATATCCTTTCTATGTGTATGGATCTGCAAGCTATACCTTAATATCGGTGTTCGTAATGGTAATCTTAAGTGCAATTATATTCGTATTTTGATTTATAGAAAATTATTGTGTTAAATTTCTCTATGAGAATACATTAGACGAAAATTTTCAAATTAAGTCGTCACTTGATATTGATTAAATAGTCTTATCACAATCATCTTTAATCTTGGAGCACCTCAGATTCTTTTTCATCTAAACCTATTGACCTTTATTAGAAAATTTCCCTATTTAAATTTTGATTCTAAATGATTATTATTTCTATTCTTTTTCAATCAATTAATTTTTCAGATTCACAATAGCAACCTAATGAAAATGTATATCCTCATACCCATAATCTTCTTCCGGGGGGGGGACGGAAGTGCACACCCCCACTTTTTATTATCAAAATTTATGAAAAAACATCCATTTAGGCCAAAATTGTCTAAAAATGCAAAAAAATTAAGAATTTTTAGCTTTCAAAATCTCAATGAGGGTCAAAATTTATGATTTAAAATTTTAAGAAATAAACTTAAAATTATTTCCGAGCTCTGTTTTACTCATGAATATAAAGTCTTATGAAGATACTAGAGTTAATATACATATTAATTATGATTCGCCCTTCAGTTTTTTAAATGCGATTTGGCTGTTTTATCAAAATTCTTGCAATCTTAACTAGAATGTTATTTAGAGAAGAATCTTACAAGTTTAAATATAATAGCCAAGATCTCTATATCTGTAATTGCATAAAATTAATGCTGCAAACTCATTGATAAAATCTATAACTTACTTTAGAGGATCTTACAATCATATGTACAATTTTTAAGAATAATAATAACAATTCATAGCCCAAATAAGTTCTCAAATAATCCAGCTATCAAAGGGAGTTACTATATAGCAGATAACCTCTTTAAAAATAACTTATTATAAAGTAATGAAATGATACTTAGTTATTTATGGATAAATATCATCTCATCAGTATCATTTAAATTCATAAATATTATTATAGAATCCCTAAAGTGAATTCGTAAATCTCTTGAATTTTAAAAACCCGAATTACTTATTTTTTGGCATTTTTAGCTGATTTTGACTCCATATGGGCACTTTTATGGGCATTTTGTTCATATTGAGGGGGGTGTGCACTTCCGTCCCCCCCCCTTCTTCCCTTTCTTAAAATTAAGTTTTTATTAGTCTTGAGATATTTTTAAATCTTTAACTCTCTATTGCACTCTTCTTTAATAGATTGAAACGATTCTTTTCATCTGCAATTTCTGAACTCCCCTTCGTATATTAAGTTTTTGTAAAAGTATTGCCTTATCCACCTTTTGTTAAAGAAAAATCCGTATCGAAAAATGTGCTCTCATATAGTTGCTACTTCCTATGATACTCTTTTGAAGTATTTTCTGAAATTGCTAGATATGAAATATTTTGATTCGTCATGTTAGATTTATATTTTGAGGGCTATTACTTTATGTAATTCTCAGGTTTAAAATTTGTGTTTTGCTAATATTCTTATCTTTTTTAATGAATCTGTGTTTAGGAGTATCTATTCTTATCTTAAAAATCGTCATTCTCTCTCGATATGACTATTTAAAATATAATCTAATCAACTTCATCCTCCTCCTCTTTATTAACCACAATCATAATATTCTCTTCTTGGATTAATTTATCTATGATTTGCTAATTATCCTATTCAGTTTTATTTTAGTTATCATCAGTTTATATTTAGCTCTGATTCCTGGTATTGATATTTTCTATAAGCATCTATTTCCCATTTGAAAAATGGATCCTATTCTTCTTAATGATTTATTTAATCTTAGATTGAGATCGCTGCTGAATCCGAAAGTTAGTACTGTTTGCAGTTTTATCTGGACTGGCGGTGGTCTTATTTATTTGATGAATCCTGAATTCATTTTAGTAGGGAGAGTCTAAATTTATAATTAATTTTGGGTTAAATTTATAATTGGATGCCATCCTACTTCTAGAAATTTGATTTTATGTGCTGAGGATTTTCTTAGAAGAGGTTTTCCTGATCAAGATCTCTCTCTGCTGTTTACTATTTGCATTGTGGCTAGTCTGTATATTTGAGATAACTTATTTTGGAGAGTTATTAGTTTGATTCAAACTTATAAAGCCTAATTTATTTTAAATCAAAAAAATTTCTTACTTCTTAGATGCATAAAAAATGAAAAAGAAGGCTTTACTATTTAAAAATAAAGTCGTAATTTAATTAAACTTACACTCTATAATTATTGAATGGGGTTTATTATCTTCAGAAGTTTAGATAAGCAATCTTTTCTATTTAATGTGAGCAGTCTCCTAGGATAAATTAAAAGATTTATTCTGTCTGGGAATCAAATTTTTAACTTTCTTTATCTCCCCCTTTCCAGAAGCACTAATGAATTTTTACAACTAACTCTGAGTTATTATAATAAAAATATTTCATTTTCTAAAACAGTTTAGGTTTAGCGCTGATAGTAGCCATCAAAGACAAAAGAATTGCACATCTAAGATTTATGAGGCTAGGGTACTTGGGGATGATTTTCCCTTTTGAAGTTCTTGATCACTGAATTACTCTTTGAAGAAAGCGGCTAATCAAAAAATAACCATATAGAGCAAACTCTAAAAATTAAATCAACTTGTGATTGATACTACTAATCCAGTTTAAAACGACTCTACCCACTATTGTTAAATCCTTGAAGTTATTATTCTTTATTAGTTCCCTAAGAGAAATAATTTCTTTCATCATAGAGGATACTTCCATTTTATCAAGAATTATTTCATTTTGACACTTAAATTAGGTTAGAGTTGCTCTTTTCATCTAATTGTATTTGAGTGGGACTTACAACAGTATTCTTCAAATAAAAATAAGATATGGCCTTCTGAAGTAGTTCACCTTCATTATTTATTTAGTAATCAAGCAAGTTTTATGATTTGATTTCTTAAATTTTTTCAACAGTTTAACTATGTAAATATTCCTAATTTATCTTTGTGTTATTATTTTGGCAGTCTGAATCTCTTCCCATATATAAATCAGAATATCCTAAAGCATTTTCATTTAGGTTGAGATTATATTCTTTGCCATTTGGGAATTGATTATCCTAAAATATGGCTTTTACTCTGGTATTTATATTTACTTCCTCTTAATATTTTGTGCTTAGAAAAAAATTATAATTTTCCATTTTTATTTGGTTTAACAAGAACATCAATTAATTTTAAAATTAAGTTGAACCAAATTAGATACTTTGAAATTTAATTATACTATGCCCAAAAAAATGTACTATTTTAACTAGAATTTAAAGCTTTTTTGTATTTATTTTAAATTTGTGCACTATCTTTCTTCTAATTACTTATAGGAAGACAAAACGAGTTGATTTTAAATATTTTTGAGTTACTATTTCATGTTTTTACTTTACTTACTCACTTGAGTTCCCTTTTATTTATTAAAAGCGGTTGACTACTAAGCCTTACTATTTTTGCTAGATACTACTTTCTTCAAATTTTAGAGTACACTTTCTAACTGAGCTGTATTCCTATTTAGTTCTTTTCAATCTTCTTTTAAAGTCAGCTCCTTGTTTAGAATATTCTAAGAATTTCTCATTTCTTTTTCCTTTGGATGGGAATATTCTTTATAGTCATGTTTCTCATAGCTAACTCCAAAGTTGCTATTTAAAATAAATTAAGCTAACTAAACTCAGATTTTATTGATTGCGGTCCATTAAAATGTAGATTTATAATTAATTTAACAATCGAATTGTGACAATTTAGCCACTTTAAAGAATTTTCATAATTCTTAGATAAATAAATCTTAACTAAAGTAGCTATCCAAGTCAATGAGGAAGAGTAATGAATAATAGTAAGTGTGAAAGATAATGATGGTGGAGGTGGATCTTGAATTCTCTACAGCTAAGATTTTGATATCAAAGTCTTGTCTCTGAAAACACAAGGCCACGTTATTAGATTATCCTTTGAGTAATAGGCCTTACAAGTTTATAAGGGCCATAATAATAAGAAGTAGTTATAAGTTCTGATCTTGTAGATCTGATTAGAGGCATTAAAGTTCCTCTTATATCTGGAAAAATAGTGAGAGAGAAAGCTTATCTCACTCAAGTATTTTGCATAAATGTTCAGCTTCATTTCTATAGGCATTTCTATAAGTTCTTATTGGAGGGTGTTGAAGGCATTTTAGAGAAAGATGAGTTATTATGAAGAAGTATTGAGGACTTAGATGAGAAACTAATAGCTGGGATAGAATTCTTAGCTTTAGGTGTGCAATAAAATATTTATGCTGCTGTAACTGGGGAGCTTTGAGTTAAGAGTTCTCATGGTGAGGATATCAATTGATTAGGACACTTAAGAGTAGTTATTAGACTAAAAGAATTTGAGCTTCGGACTCGTCTTAAGTGATGGCGTCTAGTTTTAAGTTTGGATGATTGTCTAACTCGCTCTCTATTAGAGGCTTATCTTGGATGCAAACTTATCCTTTTGTTGAGATCTTGAAGTAGGGCTATCTTTAATATGGGTGCTTAGCTTTTTGAGAGCACTTTCAAGTTTGAGATTGACAATTTAGTGTTACTAGTTAGTAGTTGAGCTATTAAGAGCTTAATCTTGATTAGAGTTACTCACTTATTTAAGCTTTTAGGATGCTCTTCCTAATGTGCCCGAATACGCCTCAACCTCAGAAAGTGCATGGCTTCTTCCATTAATTGCATCTTAAAAGAGTTCCATAGCATCATCTTCTATTTCCTCAACTTCAAGTCCTTCAGTTTAAACATGGTTAGCACTATCAAGTGCTTTGGTGACAATCCTTGATAAGTTTTCCTCTTAGTCTTCTTCGGGTTCCTCTTGGATCTCTGAAACTTCGTTCTCGTGATTTCTTCCACTTTTGCGGAAGTAGCCGTACTTATAGAAATTAGCTTTCCACGCTTTCTCAGTTGCCAATCTCTATACATAGTCAAAATTTTTCATTTAAAAGAGGTATTAAACAAACCATAGTGGTGCTAGAGAAGATCATCATGAGCTTGAGTTCTAGAACCTCTCATGACATTACCTCTCAAAGCTTAGTTGAAAATTTGTGCATTCTTTCCTCTGTTAAATTAAAAGGACTTCTTTAGATCTTGCTGTAAGATATCAGCCCTTTATTGTAACTCTAGAATTCTATGAAGAGACATTTGACCGTCTGCCGCTTTGGTTTGATTAGCCTTAGCAGAGCTGAAGCTATCTCTTCTGATCGAAGAATGAGCGTCACTATCTTCAGCATCTATAGAGTCAGAGCCTAGAGTCAGACTATTGTTTGAAATGCTATGTTCTGCTCTTGAAAGTTAGTAGAGGTCTTAAATAGTTTAACGCTAATTAGTAGATAATTAGTGAAAGCTGTCTGATTGATTAGAAGAGATTGCCGCTTGGACTTATGAGTGGAGACCTAATGAGTTCTAACTACAAAGATTCAAAGATGACTTCTTCCTATAGAAGTTAGAGGAGACTAGAGGCCTAAGCTTGGTAGTGATTCCGCATTTCTTGTACTACTAGCAATCAATGTCAAAGTAGATCGACTACCCTCTGTGTCTTCTCCTCGAAGTGGAGGAATCTTAATCTGCACCAGATAGTAGATCCTCATTTTCATCTTCAGCAGAAAGTGTAGTTAATCTCTGCCTTTGAATAAAAAAGATGAGATAGTATATCAAATGATAATAGAATCAACTCAAAGTACTATACTGATTATTTCTATGAGGAATCTTACTTATTGACCAAGCATATTGGTCATGTTGGTAGGAGTTCCAGAGGAGGCGTTAGTAGATTCAGAGCCTACAGTTTCTACTATTTGGGTACTGCTGCAATTTCTCTTAAACTACTTTTTATTGCAGTCATTAATGTATTATTGGCCAAAGGTTTAGGCAGTTTTGATTATTTCTTTAATCTCTAATTCAATAAATTCTGAGAGTTGATTAGGCTTATCTCGCTATCCTCGTTGAACTCTACCTCTGTGGTACTAGCCGAGAATTGAACTTCTACACTCTGTGAAGGTGCAGTCTTAAGGGTGACGAACTTGTCTATATTGCGCTCTCCCAAGAAGCAAGAACACCATAAGTTTCTACAACAAATAACTTAGACTCTTCAATATTGAAACAATCAAACACTTGAACAAGCAAGCAAACAACAAAACTATTCGGTGAAAATCTTACTTGAAGATCTGGAATAATTAAATTATATGATATAGCTTAGAATGAGGATTCCTCAGCTTTGCTTGTCTTGCTTTGATGTATTGCAGCTTTTGGAGTTGAGTTCTTAAAGATAAATAAAATTAGATAATTAACTACTTTGTGATGGCATCTAAATCGAGATCCTTTTGAAGGTGGTTGCTAGTGCGGTGGCGTTTGGGACTTCTAATTTTTCTGTTCTATACTTAGCTTTCGAGATTTTGGTCGAATTAAGTCGAGCTGCCACTCAACGCACCATTACTAAAGTTACTTTACAAGTTTTCTTTCCGCATTTCCTTCAAATGAGACTGTATTAAAATTTTGAGAATAATTTTTTTGTGGAGACTTGCCTGATGATTCATAAATCTCAAATGCCTTTTGGACAATACCCTCATCAAATTAAATTATAAATCATAGATTTTATATTTCAATTTCACATTATATTGAGTTTACTCCTCTTAGATGTCTTGTAGGGTGTTAGAAATAGCAAATAAAGGGATAGTGAGAGTAGATTAGGTGGAAGGTCCCTCACTCGTGTATAAGCACTGCTGCATTAATATATTTATTTCGCAAAATTAATAGATTAATTCACTCTGCATAAATCTATAACCAATCTCTTTACTGCTTAAATATATTCTTCTTTATTATTATGATTACAATGTATATTTTTTATGTTATAAAAGTATTTTTATTTTGTAAATTTTACTGATATATTTATTAAGGAGAGTGCTGTGAAGTTATAATGTCACTGATTAAATTAGTGATAAGCAAACATGGAATGCAAATAATCTGCTTATGTTATTAATCTCTCTATCTTATATATTCTTTAGGATTCCATAAATCTTTCATTCTCTTAACTTATTTATCCATCTCACATGAAAACAAATATATTCTTAGATTTTTATAATGAATGGAGGAAATTTATTTTGATAAATAGGACTGCAAGAAGGAGTAGAGTGGCTAATGCAAAACGTAGACGTTTGAACAAAGAGAATACATGAAATATTAAAGACCCCTTTCTCTTTGGAGAAAGAATGATTGTTTGAATAATAGAATTTAAGAAACGGCAGTAATTTATTGTGTGTGAGAGAGTGTTAATTTTTCAAATATTAAATTTGATATTTTATAAATACAAACTACTTCTACTTTAAATCAAACATGACTGAAGCAATCGGCTTTGTGCCTTTTTGGGGATTTACACCCGCCCTAAATTTATTGAATGGAACTGACATCTAACTTGAAGACGATGATAGTGAGATTAACGTCCTCATCTCTGAGTGTGCTGACATTCGCCACATACTTAAGACTTTGCTTATTAACTAAGTATAAATTTTTTATTTGTCAGAGTGCGTGCCATTGAATAAGCAGAGAAGCAAGCCAGTGAATATCTTCTTGCATGAGAAGCAAAAGGAGAACCTGTGTCGCGCCATTCTCTTCCTCACTATAGCATGTGAGTGCTAACTATCGCAAAGAGAAAGACAAGAGCTGTTCTTGGATCTCTACGGCAACTGTCTCCTCAGAGATAAGACTGCCAACTATCTAGAATCAATAGTCCAAGAACTGATTCAGCTAGTCACTGAAGATGACAGATGCAAGAGAAATAAGAAAGAAGAAATGATTGATTGTATTTAAAGAGTGCTTTGAAGGAAGTCGTTTCGCTATAGTACTTAGAGTATGAAGCTCGAGACGAGATGGAGGATGTGCTCAAGACCTACTTGAAAAGAGTGCCTTTTGATGTTGAGAGCTTGAGGGACCAAAGACTCAGACATCACTTTGCAGAGAGATATGACTTCAGAAAGAACGCATGCGACTGGGACTACCAATTTCATCTCAAAGAGAAGGTAAGAAACAGTAAAGCAATTACTTTATCTTAAAACTTCTCCTTCATTAGAATGGAGGTAGTTGAGAAAGTTCTAGAGATTATGGATTACTAATTGAGTTTTTTAGATCCCTCACTTGAATGGAACTGAGTACAAGGATTGGAGAATGAATGGAATCGCTTTCGAGACTAGACTTACCTCCAATACTATTCCCAATAGAACTCTCAGCTCTTATATTCCAGGAAATATTATAATCCTCTTTTTTGTAAAGAAGAGAAAGACAGGCGATAGTATAATGGTGCGAGGATTCTGGGGTGACATCATAAACTCCCCCTATATTACTTTTGGCACTGAGGTGGAGGACGCAGAAGACAGAGAGAAGTTTTTCAAGCAAGTGAATTTCCAAAGATTATATGTAAGCTTATCTCTCTGCTCTTTTTGAGAACTCTGCTCATTCATTAATTTTATTAGATGGCTGGAGACATATCTGCTTACAACGTGCAGTCATACATTTACAAGCTGGAGAACTTGAAAAAATGGGAGTTCCCCTTCGAAAGACTAAAGCAAGTCAAAAAGTAGTACGATGAGATGGGATCTGACCCCAACGAAGAGCAAAAGGATTAGAAACTCCAAGAGATAAAGGAGGAAAACGAAGAGGAGACTGAAGAAGGAACTGCTCAAGTTGAAGAAGTCAAGGAAGAGACAAACACACAGCAACAAGAAACTTTTATACACTAATTATATATTATATTAGAAGAAGAGAGTGAGCAGATCGACACTACTCAAGCTGCAAAAGACATGGTGAAGAAACTTCAACAGCCAACTCAGAAGATAGACCTTTCAAAAATTGAAGAAGAGAGCAAAGAAGACTAGGCCAAGGCAGGATAAGAATCTTAAACCCGTCAGTTGCTGGAAGGCTTCAAGCAAGTTAACTTTAAGCTGCATCTGCTCAGTGATTTATTATTTTGTGATAACTTGGAGAGGCTGTTAGTGAAAAAGAAGTTTAAGAACTTCTTCGATATCGGCTGTCTGAGCGTCCACTCAGCCATCAACATTAAGAAGGAGATGAGTTATATTTAAAGAGGTATGAAAGAATTTTATAAGTTGTTTGTTCAAGGACCAGGCTAAAGTACATGTTGAAAGCGGAGATTACTTAGTGATATTCCGCCCAGAGCAGAAAGAGCAGTATCGCTTGAAGATAAGAGAGCTCGCAAAGGATGCCAGATGGACTCTGCAAAAGGAAAACCCCACCAATCATCATGTGCTCTTAACTGTCCATCACTTAGATGATAACACAAGTACACTGTCAACTCGCCCATCCACAGCTTCATTAGAGTGAATTAGATTACTATAATGGCTCTCGTATTAAGAGAGTGTGAGCTTATGAATTAGTTTTAATTGTAATTTAAAGAAATTGAGCAGCCAAATTATTATAATAATTAAATAAAATGAGCTGGAAAAAGGACATCACGAGAAACGTGAGAGAACTCAGATTCATCATGTGCTAGACCTCTGCACATTCTCAAGGCATCAGGTGAGTAAAGGCAGCTACTATGATTGCAATTAATTTACAGAATTAGCTTTCAGTCTAATGAATTCCTATTAGAAACTTCGTGCAAAGAAATTACGTGGACATCAAGGGCAATAACCCAGAGCTACCCTTCATAGTGCGTGAGTGCCAGAATGCTCAGCCTATGGTTATGGCTCGCTACGACTTCGGAGTTGAGAAGAGAATCTTCGTCCCAGGTCTTGGAGAGCAAGAGATAAACCAAGTTGTCTAAGAATTGGTTGAGCAAGGCTCAAGAGTCAACGCAGCTATTCCTAACAACAGAGGACTCTGAAATTCTCAAAACGAAAGCTCGAGGATCAAAGAGATTGAAAGTTTATCATCTTTACTTTAGATCTCTGAAGGAAGGAGTTGACTTTCATTATAATTATTTAAACAATAAATTTATCTAGGCCATCTTCACCATATATACACGCAGAGGCAAAGAAAGAATATTCGAAAATCCTTTATCTGTAGTCAAGGGAGCTAAGGAGTATTATTGAATTAGAGAAATTTGAATTATAAATTAAATTTTCCCGCACACTACAAAGCCAGAGTCAATAAAATGGAATCAACAAAGCCAGAGACAGAGCAGATAAATACTACTACTCCCTCTTAACCTCCAGTCCCAAGCTATTCCGACATCTCAACTAGCCGCTACATTTCTTGCGAGATTTCTAAGCTGATGCCCTTGATAACTTAGGATTTATCCAACCACGAGACTAACCTTTACATTAATGCAGCAGTCCAGTTTGCGAAGGAATCTAAGGAAGCTCAGAAGGCAGGAGACTTTGGAAAAGCAGTAAATATGGCAGAGAAAGCAGTCAAGAGAATCGAGAGACTTTGCTCGATTAGAGTTGAAAAGGAGCCTCAGTATAACATTTTGAAGGCTCCATTCTACTACCTAATGGGAAATGCTATAGTTTGCTACGTTGAGAGCACTACAGATGTGTTTGGAAATGTAGCACCTATCCCTGAACCTGAAGATTCTGAATAAGAGGACAGCGAAGCTGATGAGGAAGAGTCAGAGTAAGAGGCGAGCGCCGAAAATGGTCAGACTACAGAAGGCTAAGTCGCTGAGGAATAAAAGCAGACTACAGCAGATCCTGATGAGCCAAGAATCGAAGAAGAGGAAGAGAAAAAGCAGCCTGCAACTGAGGAAAATGGAGATGTCAACAAAAATGAGGCACAGGAAGATTATTCAGGCTAGCTTTGCGATGATGCTTACGAGAATCTTGAAATTGGAATCTAACTAGTAGAGAGCTTTATTGAGAATCCTGACTTTGAGGGTCTAAGAGAGTAGAGGAATGAAGCTGTTATAGACCTTTTGATCGATAGCTACAATCGCTGTGCTGAGCTTTTCTAGTACAAGGAACAATTTCCCCTAGCAGTGACTACCTTTGAGAGAGTGGTTGACATTTGCGCTAAGCAGTCTCGCTTAGACCCCATGAACACCAGATTGCTTATTTCAGCTCTCTATAATATCGGCTACTGCAATCAACTCATGAAGAAGAATGATGAAGCCAAAACTGCTTTCGAGAAAGCTCAGATCGTGATGAAGTAACTTATCATTCGGGAGGTCAAAGCAAGTGGCAGCACCAGTTCTCTTGATTTTGAGACAGCAACTGTAGAGCAGCTCATTCAACCCTCTGTCTTTGACAATCAAAGTTTGATGGATTTGAAATAACAACTAGAGGAGATTAGTCTCAAGCTGCAGGAGACTTTGGACTAGCCACAAATTCAGCAGTAGCTTGATGCAATTAAGAAATCTGAGGGAGAGGATGTGAAAGTTGATGCCAATTTTGGAAAGGCCCAAGAGAATGCTGATCAGTTTAAGGATATGACAAGTGTCCTTAAAATCAAGAAAAGAAGTCATCAAGCAGATGGTAGATGGCCTTTAAAATCCAGCTGCTCATGCCAACGACCCAACCATGCATTAACAGGACAGTAAACTTCACAAGTCAAACGAGGCCACTACCTTAGCGGGAGACCAACCAGTCACAACTAACTAAAACTGAATATAGTCAATTTAAATCACTCAATCATTATCAAATTAATTCATTGAACACTTTAAAATTTTAAATAAATCATATCCTGCCGAAGAAATTTATTAAATGTATCATTCATTTTGAAGGACTTGTCTTTGAAAAGTCAAAAACTGAATTTATTTCGGGAATGTATTTATAAAATATAATGATCAACAAACTATCATTATCTTTGAAGCTTTTATTTGCATTTCAAGCTATCGAGAAGTATTCAAGATTACATCATATTTATTAAACAAAAAATTGGAATATATTTTTTAATTGAGCCCTCTCATCTTTCTTATGAGTTCATCCTGCACTCCCCTTTAGAGAGCATACTTTATTTCTTGACAAGAATACTTTGAACTTAAATGCGCTTCAATCTGTTTTTTTGAAATTTTACTTTACTTCTCTTATTATTCTTAATTAATAAGCATGTTGGTTATTTCATTTAGAAGTTTTTATATCTTCTAGTCTTGAGAAAACAAGTTCTCAGTAATCATTCATTACTGCCTATCGATTTCTTGTAAATTTCCTTGAAAGTAACCTTCATAAATATTTTAATAAATTTTTATATTAAATCAGCTTGATGAACTACTTGCCTTGGCATTTGCATTCCTTTCTATCTCATCTGCTAAGAACAGAATACTTATAAACCATTATAATTAGCTATCAATTTTAAATGTCTGAGTTTCTTTAAATTCAATAAGCCAATAAGATAATATTTTTTTTAATTATTCTTAGACCTCATATATACTTAAATGCAATTATATTGAGTTTAGCAAGTGGTTAGTAATCTCACTTTGTGATTTGATATCTTGAATGTGAGTTCCTATGATATTGATTCTTCCTTGGCAGACATTTAGTGACCCGTACACTTTCACATAAGCTCCATTTCTTTTAGTGAAACAAATAAAGGCATATTTCTAAGTTTGAAGTTTGTTGGAAATGGAGATGAAAAAGGATCTTTAGCATAGAAGCCAACTTCAGTGATAGCAGTAGAGTCCTCCAATATCAAAGTCACTTTATGGCTCTGATCTTCTGCGTCTATCACTCTGCCTGCCACCACGACATTAGCTACTTAATTGTCACCTGAATACTGACACTTTTAAGGCTAGAACTCGCAAATGTCATCAAATCCGATTACTAATTGCTCCAGTTATAGAATTGTGATAGGTGTGTAAATCTTCGTACTCTTTTACAAAATGGATTAATGTGCCTATCTTCTTTGTGAGAGATTTATACCATATCCATTATATCCTCTCTCGTTCTATCTGCTGTTAAAATGACTTGGCTTCCTATTCTGCAAGTTGGAGTTCTAATGATGATAGTCTCCTGCTCCAAAATATCCTCCGTATTAGCTACTACTTTACTGCTGATAGTTCATGATTATTCCTGATTATAAATCTTGCCTCTCAAGAACATCTTATAACCACCGAACCTAGTGGTATCTTTTAAAAATCGTAAAATTGAAATCGAAACTACCTATTCTACAGCATTTTTACTCTGTGGGCTATAGTTTTTATATCTTTCTCGCTAAATGAAATAAATAATTGAAGTTATAAACTAAAAAATGTTGGCACTCTCGGCTCTTCACCTTAGAAGACAAGTAGCAAGAAACTCTTGTTTCAAAACCCCACTCTCAATCTCAAACTTACATGCAAGATAGTTCTCTGCTCTTTGCAGCTTCGAGGAGAGCAGGCCATTCTTAACTTCAAACAAGTTCATCCTTATTCAGAACCCAGTGGACACCGCACCTTACATTCAAATGAAGCCAAGGGGAGAGAAGATTAAGTTACACAAAGATCTTAGCTTGAAAGATTTGGAGAACAGTCTGAAGCAAGCAGGAGAAATTTAAAGTAACGCTTAGTTCTATGCTCCAGACGGTGCTTCAATCATTAATAGAATTATATTCCATTTAATTTAATAAAGAGAATTATTCTATTTTGAATAGCCAAGATCTCGAAAGTTTCTCATCTCTTACACATCCCCTATTTTGTGATGAAGCTAGATAATCTTCGCGAAATAAATGTCATGAGTGAGAAAAGTTTCAGCCTCAGAAATAAAAAGTTTACTCTCAGTGCAGAAGAAAAGCAAATCTTCGATAGCTGCAAGGACCTACAAATGAGAGACTAGAAGGCACTAGAGATTTCAAGATTCAGCAGCACATTTGAGCAACAAATCGCTTAGAAAGAAGAATGGAGCAAGAATGAAATAATCATCATGATTAGAGAAGTACTTGCACAGAAGGCAAGAAATGCAAGAGAAGAAAAAGAGGTTAGAGAATACTTCATCTTATTTCTATAATATTTTGAGGTGTTAGAGTTGTAACTTGCACTCCTGAAAAGATAGAGAGAACCCATGCTACATAAGATAAACGAGATTGAGATTCAAGCATAGAAGCAAACTTCAAGAGTCCTTCTTTCATTCTGCAGTGTCTTTGTGACTTAGTACATGCTCGTGTAGTATGGAACATATATAGCCTTCTCTTGGGATATTATGGAACCTATCACTTGCGGTATGACTCTCGGAGATGCCTGTGCATCTTACTTTTTCTGGATCTGGTCTAAGAGGCCATACTGATAATTATTTTATTATTTAATACTCAATTGCTGGTCTAAAGCAATTTTTCTTTGAAAGAAAGAAGGCGAAGCTCATCAAGAAACATGGCCTTGATTACGATAATTTCCTAAAGACTGAGGAAGCTATTCAGATCATTAAGAGGAGAATCAAAGAACTTGAGTGACCACCAAAATTTACTATGCTTAAAGATTCTAAAATTAGCTTTTACCCTAATTATCGATATTTCTAATTGATATCGTATTCTCAAAAGTAATCAAATTAAATTGGATATGGAAAAATTCCCTAGTTTTCAAATCTATTTACTGTCCTCTTACTTTGCTACAGTCGCATTATTGCCTATGATTCTATTCTAGGGTCTCAGTTAACGTTGCATAATTATTTATGGCTGAGCCATTCCTTGAATTGGAGCAAAGTTAAAACCTCCAATAACTTAAAATGTGGGAATATGAGTAGGCTCAGCGGAGCGTGCATGGAAGATTCTGGCTGTCTTCTGGTAGTTCAGGGATTACTTATTTATTTTCAGATTGCCGATTTTAACTTGAGATGATTTGATTTTACGCACTCAAGAATTCAATTGTTATACCTCCTTAAGACTTGACGTTAAAGCTGTTGCTTTTTTAGGGAAAATATGACTTATTAAGTTGACCTTCTCTACTCTGGTTTCTAAGTCTATGAGTTAGATAAATCGCCTTGCTTTTCATTTTTGACTGTTGAGGAAGGGGATACATTAATATGGGGATGCTCTGTCGCTCTTTGAGATAAGTTGGAAGACGGTTCCTGATGGGTATACAGGATTTAATAGTTTCCCCCATTTTAAAAGTTGAACACGATGTTCTAGTTATTGTTCTCTACTTTTATAATAGGCTGATATATGCTAGTAGATAGAGGACCATTCGGCTATTCCCCATACTAATAAATAATCTAATGATGACTTAGGGTTTCTTTGGGTACTTGATATTCAGGGCATTAAGGCTAAGGAATACATTCAGATTCGAATCGCTGGCGTTTAAAATAATTAAAGTTTATTAACTTCTACTTGAGGAGTTTATATATCTATTGAGTTTTAAGTCAAAAGCTTATGCTTAGATTATTAATGTTTAGTTGATAGCTTTTTGAAACGGCTTGTTTTTCTTTTCAAATTTAAAGAGTTTGGATTACTCTTGGATAAGTTTAAAATTTAATTTAAAAGAAGTATTTTTGAAGTTTATATAATATTTAAGTACGCTTAATTGATAAAAATTATAATTCCTTAAAATTAAAAAAGCAATAATTGCTTACGGTTCTAAAGAGCTTCTGCTTGATATCAAAGTGTGAAGACTTGGCTTTTCTTCAAGAGTTTTCTTATAGCTCAAATACTTCTTTTTCAGGATTGGAGTCAAGACCTCTGGATGAACATTAGCCTCTTGATTTATTTAGTTGGCTAAGTCTTCTAACGAATCCTCTTGAAAGTATTTGCCAGACTTTAATCGCATTCTTTTCTGTAGTGCGTTTTTGATGTTGCCCCTAAATGGCCTAATTTAGAATTGATTTTTAGTTACACGTGATGAAATCTTCATTGATTCTCCTAGCAAACGCTATGTCTCCTCTTCCTCAGTATCATCATCAACTGATTTTCTGCTTACTAGGGCCTAACTCTACTTCTCTAGGATTGTATCATCTACATAAGAATGGTGCTAGTCCTACGTATCTTATTTCTAAGTTGTGTTTTAAGACTTAGTCTAAAGATGACTAAGCTTCTGGGGCGTATTAGAGTTTAACTGTACCACATTCGCATTACTAAGAGTAGATATATTCTTTAAAAGTTGTAGCTTTGATGAGTGCTGCTGATTTAGACCTAAAGAGTAAGCTCTATCGGCGGAGGTTCGAAGTAAGTGCGCATTCTTGCCAAATGAACTCAAAAGCAAGCTAGATTCTTGCAGCTATGGAGTTTTAGGATGTCTCGTTTCTTCAACCTCGTCTTCATAATAAGCATCCTCTTTGATATCCTCAAGGTACTGTTAATATGCACGCTGATTTTGCAATTAGCTGGCATCTTATCCATATAATTCAAAAACGTCTTCACCCTCATATGACTAATTATGTTCCATCATTTAGCCAACTCTTTGAGATTCATCTTCTAAGATTTCTTCGTTTTCAATCAAGAAAGTTTAGCCTATGGTTCCATCAAGAAGTTCTGTCCTATCTATATTTTGGTTCTGGTTAACGAGTCTTAGCATGTCAGAAAAATTTCTTTCATCCTCGATTTCTTCATCACCATATTCCTCCTCTTTGATTTCTTCTTCCTCTATTTGCTGATCCTTCTCTGTTAGCATATCAGTTGCAAAACTCTCCTTCTGCTTGTTTCTGCCTTTGCTTCTCTTACTAGATTTATCCCGGTTTGATGACCTGTATGACCTGTAAGTGGACCTTTTCCCCTTTCCCTTTGATCTTAAGTTTAAACTTAAAATAAATATCTAAAGGCTTCTAAGGACTCAGCAGATGGCTAGGGAACGAGAGGGTGTGGTTATTAAAAATGCTATTATCTTTAATAGTGCTCTTCCTCTTCTTCAAGGTCGTGGTTGCTGGCTTGAGACCAGAATCTGTTCAAAACGCGTCTTTTCTTTTGCTGATGCTTCATCCAAAACAGCTTTTGCATGTTAGATTGGAGTTGCTTAAACTTTTTACAATGAATGGCGATATGGTTCTTCTAACTGCATATGTAGCAGTTTAGCTTAAACATTATAGAAATTAAGTAAAGCTTCAGAGCAACGAAATTCTTCTCTTAAAGAGAGATTCTACCATGTATCTAGTAGTATAGATCCTACAAAGCGATAAAATAATACTTAAGTCCTTACTATTGCCTCAGGGAACTACCAAGCTATATCAAAGAAGGCCTGTTTCTTAATCGTTAGGACATCTGTGAAATCTCTGCTATTTATTGTACAAGTTCTTTGGCAATCAGCAAAAAAACTTATTTCACCGAAATAGTCATAATAAAAAAATAAGCCAATAAAGTCATCTTTCTATAGTTGGAAAGCATAAAGTAGTATTTAAAGTTACTTTCAAATCACAAATGTAAGTTTAAGTCGCCTTATGAAGAACTGCAACCTTCCCAGAGGTTATATAAAAGATCTCATCTCCGAAATCATTCTCTACGATGATATTCTCATCAGTTGAGTAAGATTTTTTCGTAAGATAGAATGTCAACTAAGATTTGAAATCTATCTTAAAGTCATTAAGACACCTAATTCTATTCAGCATTTGTCCATTCAAATAGATCGTGATCTTATCTCTTAGATCCTCATTTAAGAGTTCCATGAATTCAGACTCCTCAATCTTAATTTTCTTCTTTTACTCCCAGTTGTAGCTCAAGTAGTTGTTTATCTTCTATCTCAGCTCTTATGGAAGCTATTTTTAGATCAAGAATTAGTTCACATAAGTCATCTTCTCCCTTTTATGGCTTAAACTTTAAGAAATCTTACTTATATTGATTTGCTAGTTAGTTATATCTTTATACGATGTGACCGATATCATTGATTGTATAGGCATAAATGGCACCTGAAATGACCATAATAACGATGACTGTGCCTCTTTCCTCAGTAGTTTAAATCCTTAAATCTCCATAGCCTACTGTCGCCATCGTTGTGATAGTCCAATAGAGAGCATTCACATATTTCTCCTCTAATGTCGCATCTTGAAGATTCCCATTTGATATCCAACTCTCAGACTTATACTTAATCGAATCTGCAACAGCATAAAATAAGCATGCTAACCAATGGGCTGAAATAATAATCAGGATCATCGTCTTAAAGAGTCTGTAAAAAGAATTCATCAGCTCTGTGGATATCTAATCTTGAATCTGAAAGGTATTTATAATGAGGTAGAAATGTTACATGTTAAAGCAGTTTACTAATTTTGATTATTCTGAGTAATCTTAACAGGCGAAGATTTTACAGCACCTTGACCAACTTACTGTCGTTCCCCTCTGCAAGAGGGCTCTAAAAAAATGTAAAGGGAAAGCTACAATATGTACCATCCCATAATAATCGAAGTCTTGAAGATTTAAAATTATCCAGCTATAAGGGACACAACCCAGGAAGTCTATGATGAACCAACTCTTCAAATATTGATTGATAATCAATCCTCTCTCCATTACTATTATTCCTTTGTAAAAATAACCGGTGTTAAAGTTAAGAAATAAATCAATCGCAAACCAAAGCTCCTAGAGAGGATCAGTATATTAAAGGTAACTGGGATTAAATTCGCTAAATGAATATTGAAGTGGTATCATCATAGCCCAGTGTAAAATAAGTATACAGCTAATTACATCCCACATCGTTTTAAATTTTTGATCAGGATATACAGTAAAAGGACTCTTCTTTAAAGTTCTTTCAATTTTCTTTAATGGATCCTCCATTTCTTCTTCAGAGTCAGTTTATGTAGGGGCAGATGCTTATTTTGAATTATTGAAAATTGTTAGAGCTCTTGATAGAGCCCTCTACCTTTTCAGGCCATTTAGAACCCCATCTCCTTGAGATAAAAATGATGTCTTATTTCTGTCAAGTTTTGGAAGTCCTGATGTAGGCTCCTCAATAGACTTCTTATTTTTAATACCTAGTTCATTTTGAAAATCTTATTACTCTTCCTTCTTCGTTTTCTCTTTCTTTTTCAGCTTGGCTTCTTTCTTGGTGTCTTTTAGGAAACTCTTAAAGTCTTTGATATATTTACTAACTTCAATCTTCTTGAGAGACTAACCTAGTTTACCTTCATTTTCACTTTAGCTCTCACTTACGAAACCCTGCATATGGCCTGAGGGAATAAGATGCATAGATTGCTTAAAACTGGAATTTACTCTAGTATTTCCAAAATATGAAAGTTTCTGATTTTCAGGGCCACCACCTCTCGAAGTGAATTTATTGTTGCTCATCACTCTTCCTGATCCTTGACTTGTCATCGTCTGTTTTCTTTAGCTGAATTTATTGGGAGAGATGCTTCCATTAATTCGGGGATTCAAAGGAGTCTAAAATAACTTAAGCAAAGATAAATTCTAATCATAATCATCTAGGGTTGAGCGTTACTGAAGCCAATATAGAATCAATCATGACCAGTGAATTTTCGGGGTTTAATGGTTGGTGTTTGTAATGTCATTTACTTCTATCTATGAATTTCACTTATCTAGAATTTAAGGGAGTTTTAGTTAGTCATCTGATTTCAAAACTGCCTATAATCGTTATAGTTTTAGCTGGTAGACTCGTCCATCTGTGAAATAGGTAAGGTAATGTCCTTTTGCTGATTGAGAGTGGGATCCTAAGCATTTTAAGATTTTTAGTGAAATGCGAATTTATCATCAGAGTTAGAGTGGAGAGAACTAACGGCGATTGAGCGAAATTTTCCAAAAACTCCGCCTGTTGGAGTCATTCGAAAGCTTTAGTTCTTATTGATGTACGAATTGACAGCGTTATTTTGAACTGAATATATTTATAGAAAACATAAATCTTTGTTAGTTATGGATTCTACTCTGATAAATGTGCCATTTTGAAATTAAGTGGTTCTTTGAGAGTCTTGATGTTAAATTTTATGATTCATGTTGATACCATTATAATAAATATGACAGTAATAATTTGACCATTATTTTGCCAGTTTTCTTGGTTTCTAGTATTTATTTAGGACTGTGTCGCACCAGACCGCAGTCTTGTGCTCTCTATATCCTCAGAAGCTTTTCCTTTTTGAATGAGTACTCTTTCTGTTATCATGTTGCCGTATGTGTACCCCGATGGATCGTTTCCATCATTGGTAACTTTCTGTACAACTGAGGCGAATTTTTGAAGCCTCTCTATAATATTTAAATAAATATTTAGTTTATTATCTCGGTCCTCAGTGGCTGAAGTTTGCTCTTGAAGAGATTCATTAATGATTATGAATGATGATGTTCAGCCTGATATTATTAATTATACTACGAATATCAAACAAAGAAGAAGACTCCTTCAATAATTTATATGGAAGATTAATCGATTATTAAACCAAAGTCTTTCGAAATCATCCTTTGATTTAAATCTTAGTCTTCTAAAAATATCTCCCGAGAGGAAATTTATTCAACTAGGGAAACTTTTAGACTAGAGAATTTTAGATTAATTTATGACAGATTTAGAGAAAATGAAATATTTAATTTTAATATAAGCAAAGCAAAACATCAGGTTGATGATGCATTATCATTATTGAAGATTTCCTTAACCTTTTCAATCATGAAACTTATTCTTCATTACAAGAGAATTAAAATACAATTTTCAGAAAATTGAGATGAATAACTATGAGTCATAGTTTAATTTTTATTTATTTTGGATATTCTAAATAAGATGTTTATGATGGATACTTCTAAATTGAGACCAAGCACTCCATAACCACTGTTTAATGACTATGAAAGGAATGATTCCTAAATCTGCTTTACTTTTGAAAATGAAAATCCTTACACAAGAGAAAAGATTTCTTTTTTATATTATGTTAATCTGTATTTTAAAAAGGCCGAAGAGCAGAAATAAGATATCAGAAGTTCGTGATACTTTTAATTCCAGAAGTCAAAGCAAGAAGCTAACTAAACTAAGAATAAGAACTAGCTGCTAGAATCCTAAGCTGTCATTGATATCGAGACCATGGGCGCTCAGCAAATGGATTATTTAAAGCATGTATAATATTTCTGGATACTCATTTATAAGTGAGAATGGAGTCTGAAGACTCTGGAGTTGTCTGGGAACCTAGCTACTCATAAGATCAGTAGAAATATCTTCCAGTTTAAGACGCTTTATTTGAATCCTCGCAGCTCACAAAGAGAAGAATTTAGAATCAATTTTCGTAGTAGGATAAAAAGTTTGAAGTTAGAAATAGCATTTCAGAGAGGAGAATCAGCAGCAAAGCAATGGATGTTCCATCGCATTAAAATTAAAATGGAATAAATTTATCAAAAATATTTTGAGAAAATTAAAGTGAAGTAGCTAAAAACTAAACAAATCCGAGATGAGATAGAAAAGAATATAATAAGAAGTAAAGTTTTAAAAACAAATATCAAGATCCTGCAAAGTCAATGAGTCTTTCAGCGAAGTACTAACAGTTTTAGCCAATAACTCTATAATTTAGTTCAGTTAAATATCTGGATTGCATACTACTCAATTTCTTCGATAGATTTTGTTCTTTTTCTATATCTCCTTCTCCAATCGATCTTCTCTTCATCATCTCTTAAAAAGCCTCTATGACTTTTTCTCACTAGTTGCATACATATCATTTGTTCTATATCTGACCAAGCGCTCGGTTAAGATATTGTTGCTAAGACCTCCCTTTCTGCGATAACTCCATAATAACGTCCACTGGTTATTTCAAATGTAGTGTAAGTTCCATTTTAAGTAGTGAACCAAGCTACGCAGTGCGACATTTTGACATTTAGACATCCTGATAAACAATCTGTATCAGGAAACTCTGGTAACAACGTAATCAAAAGATGTGTTACTAAGTGTTATCGAAGATTATAGTAAACGAAGTACATCTAACCTTCTTCTTCATTTTAGCATTCTCTTAGATATTTTATGGTTGATTTTACGAAAATATATATAGCTGAAGCTTAAAGGAACAAGCTGAGTGCAACACTAAATTAGTTCTAAATTAGTTCTGTAATCAATATTGCTATAAATACAAAAAAATATGATCTTAGCAAATCATATGCTATTCCGATTTCTGACATTTCCCAAATTTCATAATAGAAAAAACAGAGCGCGGTTTTTATTTTCAATTTTGAATGTTTATATTGGACAAATATAGTTAATCCATCTTACAAATAAGAAAAGATTTCTTTTTTAAATTAAGATAGTCTGTATTTAAAGACCGAAGAGCAGAAATAAGATCTCAGAAGTTCGAGATATTTTAATTCCAAAGATCAAAGATTATTTAAATTGTTTTTAGGAAGAACTTATATAAGTGAGGAGAATCAGTAGCAAAGCAATGGATGTTCCATCTCATTACAACTAAAATGGAGAAATTTATCGACAAATATTGAGAAAATCAAAGAGAAGTAACTATAAACTAGACAAATCAGAAATGAGATTGAATACGTAAAGAAAAAATGAAGTAGCGAATAAATTGATCAAAATGAATATCTATTAAAAATTTATAATATATTATAAAACATATATATTTTTTCACATTAAAACTTTTTTGTAAAGTTGCCAAAAAAATTAGATAAAAAGATTGATATTGAAAAAAAATTTCCCTTGAGATGAGCCCAACAAAATTATAAATATCTTGAACCATTTAGTTTAGTATAATCATCAGAATTTGAGTTACTTCTTATAAGGATCGGTAAATTCAAGAAGAAGAAATGTCTCACTTATGAATTTTAGACTCAAGAAATAATTGAATTTTAATATTTTAAGTTCCCAAGGATACTTTAACTATATTGTATGATATAATTGGGTGTCAATAATAATCTATTACTCCTGAAAACACAAGTCATTTTTTTAAATAATTCCTTAAATATAAAATTAAATCAAGAAATCAAAGGATAATTTTGAATAATAAGGAATTAAGTATCTCTTTTAATTTTGGCCAATATCTTATTACATGCATAGAAAAGGAGAATTTTATTAATTTAAAATTTATTGAAAAATATCAAGATCCCGCAAAGTCAATAAGTCTTTCAGTGAATTATTAACAGTTTGAGTCAATAACGTTTAGTTCGTTAAATATCTGGATTGCATACTGCTCAATTTCTTCAATAGATTTAGTTCTTTTTCTATATCTTCTTCTCCAGTCGACCTTCATTTCATCATCTCTTAAAAAGCCTCTATGACATTTTTTTTACTAGTTGCATATATACCATTTGTTCTATATCTGACTAAGCGCATGTTAAAGATATTGTTGATAAGACCACTTATTCTGCGATAATTCCATTAGCGTGCCCACAAGTAATTTCGAATGTAGTGTAGGTCTAATTTTCAGTAGTAAACCAAGCAGCGCAGTGTGACATTTTCATATTTAAACATCCTGATAAAAAATCTGTATCGCCAAATTCGGGTAACAATTAAATCAGAAATTTTTTGGCAAAGAACCTGATTAAAGATCATAGTAAACGAAATACATCTCACCCTCTCTTTCATTCACAAGCTCTCTAAGAGTTTTTATGCTTGATTTTAGGAACATGTAAAAAGCTGAAGAAAAAAGCAAGCTACTTATTAGTTCACCAATTCTGCATTAATTTATACATCAAACCACTTTGATAAAATTAAATAGATTACGACTTTTATCATATCCTTTAGATAAGAACTTCCTACCATTTTCAAATTATATATTAGATTTGTATTATTATCAGGCTTTATTTGAGTATTTGAATATTTAAATTGGCAAAAATAATTAATCCTTATGCTAAAGAAAATCATTTCTCAATCTGTGTTGATCTCAGAAGTTCTGTGATACTTTTAATTCCAAAGATCAAAGATTATTTAAATTTTTTGGAAGAACTTATATAAGTAAGGAGAATCAGTAGCAAAGCAATTGATGTTCCATCTCATTACAACTAAAATGGAGAAATTTATCGACAAATATTGAGAAAATCAAAGAGAAGTAGTTAAAATTTGACAAATCAGAAATGAGTTAGAATACGCAAAGGAAATATGAAGTCGCGAATAAATTAATCGAAATGAATATCTATTAAAATATTTATAATATATTATGAAACATATATATTTTTCTCAGATTAAAACTATTGAAGAATTGCCATAATAAATAGATAAAAAGATTGATATTGAATAGAAATTTTCCTTTGGAAGAGCCAAACAAAATTAGATAGATTATATCCCAGAAAGTTTAGTATAATCGCCAGAAATTGCGTTACTTATTATAAGGATCGAAGAATTATAAAAGAAGAAATGTCTCATATAGGAATTAGTTTTAAATAATAATTAAGTATCATATTTTAAGTTCCCAATGAAGCTTAAACTACAAATAGTTTGACGTGATTGAGTGACATTCAAAATTCATTACATTCATGAACTAAATATCACCTTCGACGTACAATTAAATAAAGAAATCAAAGGATCATTTTAGTTCATTAGCGATAAAGTATCTCTTTAATTTTGCTCAATATCTAATTAAAGTGCATAGAAAAAGAGAATTGTATGTTTTAAATTTTTATTAAATAAATATCAAGATCCTGCAAAGTCAATAAGTCTTTCAGCGAAGTTTTAACAGTTTTCTCCAATAACTTGATAATTAATTTAGTTAAAAATCTCGATTGCATACTGTTAAATTTCTTCAATAGACCTAGTTCTTCTTTTATATCTCTTTCTCCAGTCGACCTTATTATAGTCATTTCTTAAATAGCCTCTAAAATCTTTTCTTACTAGTTGCATTTGTGCCATTTGTTCTATATCTGACCAAGCGCTAGGATAAGATATTGTTGCTAAGACCTCCCTCTATGCAATAACCCCACCATTTTGCCCACCGGTTATCTCGAATGTAGTGTAGGATTAATCACCATTAGTGAACCAAGCTACACAGTGCGAAATTTTGAAATTGTAGCGTCCTGATAAGAAATCTATATCACCAAACTCTGGCAGCAAAAATATTCCAAATCTTAGAAAAGAGTTTGATTATAGATTATAGTAGACGAAGTACATCTCACCATCTCTTTCATTCACGAGTTCTCTTCCATGTTTTATGGTTGATTTTATGAATGTGTAAAAAGCTGAAGAATAAAGTAAGATTCCGCTTAGTTCGCCTATTATGTTATTAATTTTGGCTTCAGCCGACATTGCTAAAAGTACATAGGTTGCGACTTTTGCTAGATCCTTAAGATAAGATTATATTCCCATTTTTCAAATTATATATTAGAATAGTATATATGAGGAATCCTTTTATTTTATTTTCTGAATATCTAAACTGGACAAATAATAGAAGTAGAGAGTTAGGAAAACTAATTGCGTTCTTCTTCAATGGGTCTTTAAGCTTTGAAAACCCTTCCTAGAGATAGTTATTTCCTCTAAAGCCTTAACTTCCCTAAACTATTCACAAACTAACAATTCTCAGAATAGTTCTCCCTTCAAAATAACATAGATATCAAATAGCGAAGTGCAAATTCCATCATAAATATGAAGGCCTAAGATTAAATATACTTCGCTTCCTGTAACTAAAATCCCCTTGATTAAGACAGCAACTATATGAGCTTTCAAAATATGCAAACCACCTCCTAGGCAGCTTAGGCTTTTTCTTGCCTAAATATAATCAATAGAGAAGAAGCAGAAATGCAAGTAAGCAAGAAAATCCTTTTGGTTCCAATCAAAAGATCATGATAAATGTCAAATCTTGTTCTACTTACAATTGAATTCAATTTTATAAAATTAAGATGGACCAAAGTTTTCGTTGAAAAAAAGTGGTTCAGTATTTGAAGAGCTTTATTAGAAAGGCAGGAATTCTATTTCTGCTTTAGAATAAGCAGCTTATTACGAGAGATTTCAGCGAGAGCTTAAGATTAGAGAGGAGTGCACTTTTTAACCAAATAGTTCTAAGAAAGGAAGATAAATAAGTAGATCTCGCTCTCCTCAAACACCTCGATAATTTTATGAAGAAATGATGCTATTGTAAATTGAGAGAAATAATAGAGTATTAAAGCAAAATTTAATTTTTTATCTCTTTAGTTTAAAGAGTTTCAAATATGAAAGAAGTAAAATTACAAAATGAGTAAAGAGAGATTGAAATGGTGCAGAGTAGGTTGAAAGAGAGAAATCGCAGCTTTTAATTCAAGAGAAATTCAAACAATGACTTATTCGAATTGTATGATAAAAAGACCACTGGAATAATTCCTTTTCATAAGCGAATGATTAGTCGCAGAATAAGTTATTTTTATTTTGTTTTACGACCATGTTTCAGATGACATCTTTGCTAAATATTGCAAGATTCAAAGATAATTATTTCATTTGAATATGATACTCTTCACAATAAGAGAGTATATATTTATTGAGTAGGAGAAGAGCGAGCTAAGTTTCCAAATCCCTCTATGCGGATGCTTTACGTAGATCAGCGGATAAATTCCTAAACCTTTAAAGATAAAATTCTCGAGCTCAGTAGCTTAAATTAAGATCTTAGGGATCTGAGAGGAGTATTTCAAAGACTCGCCATAAATAAAGACTTTATAAAATGGTCACTAAAATAAGTTTTTTTATTATAAATATTCAGAGACTTAAATGTAGAAAGGGTAGAATCTTCTGAACTTTTATCTATAGTGCTTATGAAACTCATGTAAACTTTTATAAATGAGTTAAATTAAATGATAATAAAAGTCTATGTTTACTGTAATGTATATAAGGACAAATTGTAGAAAGAGTGCCTAGCTTAAGATAAATTAATTATGGAAGCTTGGAATTATCTACTGAAGAAATTTGGAAATTCTTTGACCCCTAAGAATGTTCTCTTTTTTCTAGAGGGCATCACAGTATAGAATAAGCTAAAGATGACGAAAATAATCTCAGCTAAAAATTCCAACTATTCATCATGAATCAGAAATTTAACTTAGCTTAGGTTTTCGATAATGAATAAAAAGCTAAAAGAGAGAAGCAGATTGAAGGCCTTTTTAAGCCACAACTAGATGAAAGATCAAAGAAAATAGCATAAAAGTAATTACAGAAGTTTAATGATGGCACTTTTAAGGAAAATTTAGGTGATAGCAAAGTTCCACATCCTATTTCACAATATTTATTTTCTTTTTCTTCAAACAGATATCATAATTTAGAGAGGAGTAATTTACAATTAACGGAGAGAAACTTCGATCTAAGAGAAGAAAAGACAGGAGCTACTTTCCTGCACTTTTAAACCTTTGCTAGTTGCAAAATAGCTCCAAAATCTGAATCTTAAAAAATCCTCTAGCTTCAAAGTTAGTAAATTAAATCAAAATAATCCTTCTGAAACAAGAACCTAATGCTCTTCTGTTTATAATGAAAAACCAGGCAATCAATAAAGCACATTGAAACTTGACAGATAATAGTCGAAAACACCAACTAAGAAAAAATTGGACACTCAAATGAAACCAAATTCAGATATTAAGGTCGCAATAGCTAAGTAGAGTTAGAAAATTTAGCTCTTGTTTCAAAACTCACTCGCTAAGAAAAGGAAAGAATTATAAAAATGAAAGTTTATTATGCATTCACTTAAATATTTTAGGTCTTTATTGTGAGGAAGATTATCTTATGAAAATTATTTTTGCATAATTTTTCTATTCCAAAATGAGACTTAATAAAATAGTATTTCCAGCCCCGAAGCCATCTTATGACTCTAATTCTCTTCTTGGAGAGATAATCTATATCCCAAGGAATTCACTTTTGAGAGATTAGCATCATAGAGCCGACCATATTAACGGAAAGACTACATCGAGCCTCTCCTCTGTTTTAATTGGAACAACAATAGAAAAGACTGGCTCTAACTAAGCTGCTTCTTATTCGTCTTAGAATTCACTCCTGACTGCCTCGTAAAGTTAACAGACCTGGCTAAACTCTTTTAGAGCTTAGCCTACTTAAAAACTCAATGGGAGAGATGATCACATTCCGTGCTTATTCATGCCCTATCAAACGGGCTCCAGTAAAATGCTTGTCTATTTCCATGGAAACGCTGAGGACATAGGTCTCTCTTATGAAATGCTAGATCATTTGAAATAAAGTCTTAAAGTTAACATACTAGCTGTTGAGTACCCTGGTTATGGAGTGCACAAAGACCCTAGTGGCTGCAGTGCTGAAAAAATCCTTAGAAGATTGTGATTATGTGTACCAGTATATCCTCTAAGAGACGGGACTTAGAGAGAAGGACCTCATCATATTTGGGAGAAGCATTGGTAGCGGCCCAAGTACTTATCTTGCTGCTCATCATGATCCTGGTGCTTTAATATTGATGTCCCCTTACACAACTATAAAGGACATTGTCAAGAGCAAAGTGGGATTTTTAAGTTTCATAGTAGCAGAGCATTTCGATAATCTAAAGTTAATGCCTAAAGTTAAGTGCCCAACTTTCATAGTCCACGGTTAGAAAGACACTTTAATCCCCTACACCTAAGCCTAGCTTCTAAATGATCAGTGTGGAGGGCAGACATTTCTAGTTATGCCAACTGAAATGACTCACAACGATTTTGACTTTTACTAGGACCTCATAAAGCCAATTTTTCAGTTTCTCTTGCAGATAAAAATGAACACGGGCCCAATAAGAGACTCTCAAAAGTAGTGTTCAAAGAAAATTTATACTATCCCCCGAAGAAGGCCACAAGATAAGTAAAGTTAACGTAGTCAATATAACTCTGAGGCAATCAGATTCTAAAGTGAAAGAGAAAGTTCCTCATGCAAGGAGCAGAAGTGTGAATCCTGATTTATTTTCTTAAATAATTTCTCTTTGATACTGTCATTAGCTCGACTGCTCTAAGAGCAGCCTCAAGAAATAGAGTTCTGAATCAAGAATCTTCATATGCCAAAATTAATATTTTATAACGTTAATTGTAAATAAATTCTTCCCTCTTCACTCTTAAAAGCAATTTATAAATAGTTTCAAACTATCTAATCGTAAAAGCCTCCGATACCTAAGCAAGAACATCATCCTCATGAAGAGCAAAAGTAACCCCAATAATCTCTAAATAATTATCATCGAGCCTCCACTGCACTTTAAGACAGCTAAAAATAATCTATCCCTTTCAAAAGAAGACCTGACAGGCCTCAGACATCAAATATGCAAAACATAAATCCCAGCTAGTAGATAAAAGGAAATGAAAATTCACCTAAGAAAAGAAATTCCAAATAGATCGTGGTTGGATAGTATAGAAAGCCCGATGAAATTTCTAAAAAGATTTCTTAAGATGTTAGCCATATAAGAAAGTCAATAGATATTTCTAAAAGGCCGATAAGGGCTGAAATCAATTTAGAGGATGGCTTTTTTATTTAATTATAAAGCAAATGTTTAAAATTAATTAAAGAAAAAGTTTTCTTATTTGAATTGGATAAGATTTGAGTTAAGATTATTCATTTTATGGATTTCGAAGAAAAAATGTCAATAAAATTTGTTAATTTAAGCTTAGTTCAGATTATAAAATCCATGATATTTTTAATTTAGATCCTTTTTCTATAATAAATAAAATTTATGATGACTAACAATAAGATTAGAGAATAAAGACTTAATAACAGTATGTGCATTAAAGGCTTAATCAAACTGAAGATCCATAAACTATCATATATGGTAGCTACCATTATAGTTGACAATTAAATTAAAATCAAGGAGTGAAAAATTAATTAAGATTTAAGTTAAAATATCTTATTTGTAATTCAGTTATGAGTTTACTTTAGAACTACAAGTAAGTATATAGAGCTAGCTGTATTAGCGAAATTTAGTGCATCCACTATCCTTTTTCCTTAATGTCTTTAAAAAAATTTTTGCAAAGAAATAGTAATTCTAAACTCAGCAATCTACCATCAAAGTTGGAAGGGTATGAAATATAAAATTTTATTCTCTTCTACAGTATAAAATTTATTTAAATCTAAAATACTAACTGCAATCTAATCATTTATTTTTGCAATAATTATATACCCTGATAAACTCTCAGATATAATCAGGTAGAACGAAGTGACTCGCCTCCTATTGATGTATTTTTATGAGCTTAACTCATTTATAAGTTTAATAATTTTCATAACTGATACTTCTAGTGAAAATTCACTTAATTCTTATTAAGGACAACTTTTTACTGCTGTTGAATTGTGCTACTCTCAAATTTAGAAATTCTCTTCAAATTTGCGTTGGCTTGTTTTATCTTCGATTAGTTACTTATTTCAGCCTCTCTATTGAGAGAGTTTATTAGCTCATCGTTTTTCACTATCTTTTGAATAATGAACTCCTGCTTCTTTTGTTTCATCTCTTGAGCTTTGATAGTTTTCTCGTTCCTCTCCTACTGCTATTTCCAAGTGAGCTCTTAGTAGGATTTTTCATTCTCCTGATTATAAAATAGCCGCTCTTGCTCCTTATTAATCTACTTGAAGTTTCTCATGAACTCTTATCCACTGATGCTCTGCTCTCTTATCTTTTATTTTTCCTTTTCATGGTCTTACTTGTCAACAGAGCTCATCCTGGATGAGAAGGATATCTTGTCTTGTATGTACTTTCTCTCTTCCTCTTTTTCCCTCCTCAAATGAAGTTCCTTATCCTCTCTATCAAACAGCGCTTTTAGCTTTTTCTGTTCGCGCTCTATTCTCTAAAGACTCTTTTATCGCTTAAGAGTAAGCATAGCCTCCTATTGAACAATCTTAGAAGTCTCTAGGTTCTATTTGTAAGTTCTTTGCAATAAACTTTAACACGATAAAATTAAACTCATTGTTAAACCAAATTGCTTTATTTCGTTCTTCTGCTCTATCAGAGTTCTGAAAAGATGCTCCTCTCCAAGAGATTAGTGATGGAAATGATTTGGCTTTGAATGGATTAAAAGGCTCTAAGAAAAATCGAAGGCAAGGGGACTTCTCATTGAAGCATTCGGTTGAAACGCACTCTGCTAAGAGGATTTTATAGAGCTTGAATACACATTTGCCTACTAGTGATAATAATGAGAAATAGCATTTAAATTTGGATGTAATTTAATCTCCTATAAGATTTATGGACTTAATTTCGATTTATAATAAAGATATTCAAGCTTTCAATAATTTAAGAATTAAATCTGTAATAATTTTTGAAAAAAAGAAAATATCAGGGCTAAATTTAGGAGAAAAATAGCTGCTTACTGAAATAAATGCTTCGTAATTCTTATTAAACATAAGCAATAATAATTCAATAAAACTGAAGAAATTAATAGTTTGTAATTTTGCATAACTGTTTAATTCTTAATCCTCTTTTTTCTTTTTTAAAATATATTTTCTTTTTATTAGAATTACATGTTAATAAGGATTAGCTTCTGCTGATTCTTAATGTGAGGAGAGTGGACTGTGCTCAATGTGTTTACTTTTGTTATCTTAAATGGGCTGGAACTTAGATTTTTCAAGAGTATTGTTGAATTTAAAAGAAATCTCAGAGCTAACTGCAGATCCCACTCTATTTCTAAGTGGAGAGGAGGCAAATTTTTTATTTGAAAAATTAGTTCCTATTATAGCGAAGTATTTAGCAAATTATAAACTTTACTTGTTATAATAAACTGTTTTAATTAAGTAATCCCATAGAGAAAAACAAAAGCAGAATAAAGTCTAAATATCTATGATTAAGGGATTTAATATGATATGAAGAGACTTTTTATTTAAAATTCTGCGATATTAATTTAAGATTCTTCGCTATCTTTGCTGCATTTAATATTTACTAAGCTTCTTTGTTGAGTTGAAATAAGGGGTGTTCTCCTGAGAAAATTTCATTTTTATTGTTCATTTTTTCATTATACTATTGCAAGTAAGTATGTACAAGTGATGACTTAAACTATTTCTCATCACTTATACATTGAATGGTGAATTTTTATAAGGCCTGTAAAATATTCTAAGCATCCTTTGAAAGAATGTCTTTTACTTATTTCAAGCTCGTTGCTTTAATATTTTGGAATTTTTAATCGCAAAAGCTGGCCAGAGTAATAGTCAATTAGCAAAGTTCTATAGATCCTTGATTTAAGTTTGCTGAAATTTCCTTCAAGACCTAGGCATTTATCTTATTCATCGCCTAAGATAGTTTAATCTTTATCTCCATAATCTACTGTTTAGATAAATTACTCTCCTATGTCAGCTCATTAACTGATGTCTGATGAGAATTCGACTAGGAAAGGGCAAACTTCGAGTATTGCGATGTTTTGGGAGTAGTGATAGAAGAAAATGGGTCTTATTAAGACTTTTAATGAGTCTGCTAAGATTTTTGAGTCTTAGAGATATTTTTAGAGTTTTTCGTAGTTTGGATTGAGTACCTCTTACTCAAAATGTCTCCGGAATCATTCATTTCATCAGGTATCTTGGTTTTAAGTTGCTAGAAGCTTCCTTACCTCTTGTGCTAAGGCAAACTACCTCTCTATGGTGTACTCACTTATTGATTTTTAACAGTGCTTATTTATTATTTAGGCAGAGCTCTGTTCTTTTATGGCTAGCTTGACTTTCTAATCATGGATGTTGTGCATGCGGTCAGAACAGAGAGGTGTAATGATCCTATCGTTAAACTTTAGCCTCTGAGTTTGCATCATTTGCTTCTCCTTTTTAACTGGAATCGGAATAGGCTTAATGTGGTTTTTATTCAACTTTATGATCTTGTTATTGGAACTTTCTATCACAAATCTTCGATCCCTGAGGGCTGTTGATCTCTATTAAAGCTCAGGACTCTTCTTATTAGAGGAGTTTATAAGATAATATTTTTCAATCAAATTTCTACTTTGGACATCCTCTTCTGGGTGATGACTAATAAGACTGACCCTAAGGAGTGTCAAAATTATTTTCAAGAACGTTTAAGCGCTCTGAGTGTTAGGGCTGGTCCCTCTCTCTTTGTGCATAAATGGAGCTTAGTCTAATGTCTAGCTTCGAAACTGGAGAAATAATTAAAAAAATTTTTTTTAAGTAGTCTGTATTGAATGGTTTCTGTCTAAGTTAAAAATGTTACTGGAAATAGTTCCCATCGTCCTTTCAAATTAACTTGGTCTTTAGAAGTCATTGAACTACGAGTTCTAATCAATCAAGTCAAAGATAGAATCCACTCGTACTATTTTTGGGCTATCATTTGAGCTCCTCTAATCTTGCACACTTTATAACAAGCCCTAAGTTTTTAATTAGGTTATTCCCTTTTATTTATCATATCCATTTTCTGAGCCACCCATTATTTCCATAACTTCATTTTCAAACAGAGATTTATAAAACTATTTTTCTAGAGTATGCAGTCTGCTCATAATTTTCGTAGTGTTCACAGGTAGTTCGTCAAGCTATAAGGAAAATAAATAACTGGAGCTAATGAATCTCAGTTATAAATTCCTAATTCTATCTCTGAATGAAAAGCTTTCTGACCTATTGTTATCTGCTATCTTTTCTGATAATCCTGTCTTCTAGCTCTTATTATATATTTTCAATGGCTTCTTCTGCTGCGAATTTTGCAATCTTCAAATACAAATAATAGCTTTTAAACTCTTTTCAATCTTCTTTTGAATATCTTCCTAAGTAAGCAATCTAAATTAAAATTAATCTGCCATATATTCGCGTCTACTCTGCATTTTCCACTCTATTCATCTAAGTTCACTACTATTCAACAACAACAAAAAATAAATACTATATCTTCCACTTTAACCGCTTTATTGCTGGGTTCTTCTGGTACTAAACTCAACTCTTTTAATGATTCTTCCGACATTGTAATAAATAACAAAATATTATCAAGGCGCAGGTTATAAATTATATTTGCTTTAATTTTATTTTCTGAGTAACTTAAATTCACTGCAGTAGATGATAGTTAAAGAAAGAAAAATTTGCCAATTAAAATACAAAACAAAAAGAAAATTGTGATGGTTGATTTATTTAGCAATGCCATGCATGCTGGAAATATTATCTCCAAAATATTCAACCAAACTAAAAAGGAGAGCACCAAAAATGTACGCATGTGTGTCGTCGGATTAGATAACGCAGGAAAGATAGAATATATAATCTAATTATTTCTTTATATAAAGACAACAATTTTGAAGGCCCTATCTTAAGAAGAAATTTAATATGTGATGCCAACGCAAGGATTCAACATTAAGTCACTTCAATAGGGTAATTTTAAGTTCGAGGCATGGGATCTTGGAGGTCAAAAAGCGATTCGTTAGCACTGGAAAAACTATTATGATAAAATAGATTGCTTGGTAAAATACTAATTGACTTACTGATTATAAGTTAATTTTTAAAGATCATTTCTCGATAGATATATGTGATAGATTCATCTGATAGGAAAAGAATGGATGAGTGTGGGGACGAGTTATAAAAACTTCTTGAGGTAAAAACCTCATTCTTTTTAAACAATATTTTTCTAGGAGGACAAAGTTGCTGGGCTGCCCTTATTGATATTCGCAAACAAATAGGTATGATTCATTGCATTTTTAAGCTAATAGGATTTGATATCGGCACTTCCAGCAGAAGAAATAGAAGAAATGTTAAATCTTAATATGATTAATGATAGAGCATGGACAATATGTGCTTGCAGTGCGAAGGATGGTGAAGGTACGATACTAAGGAAATTTATTTTCTCAGCTTTAATAAGAGTGGATAACGAATATTAAAGAGTGAAGAAAATTTAAAATTCAATGAGCCCTCTTTATTCCTTTCTTAGCTGCTGCAAGCTGTCTTAGCCTTCTATCTTATCTCTGCTATACCTCCATTCTTACTTTCCAGTTATGAGCAACAGGAATGTTTTCATACTTCAACCAAATCAGATCCTCTCTATATCTCCAATCAGATGGAATAACAAATTAGTCCTTGTTCAAAGTAGGTAGTTGTCTGTAAGGTTTGTAACTATCAATATCCCAATAGACCTCATCGTTAATTCGAATTTCTCTCAACCAACTTCCGCTAACGGAAGCTAATCTCTCTCCGATTTCATTATCTAGTTTTCCAACTTCTGAAATATCCTTTGCTCCTTTCACATAGTAGCTTTTGAAGGATGCTGCTGGATCAATTGGTTCCTTTGTTCTGTAAATGATTCCAGAAAACTCATCTTTCTTACCGGATTCAGTAACAGTCCAGAATCCGCTTTTCTTGTATGTATTGAAGAATAGCACACATTTAAAATTGTTAGTCAAATCTTCAAAAACCATATTTCCTACTCCTTCAACTGTTCTATCTCCCATTACTGTACCTCCTAATTTGAAATCTATCAAAGAGTAACGAATATGCTATCCATCTTCAAACTAGATGTTGTTAGGTCCCTTTTAGCCAGCTCTTAGGTTATTACCACTCATGCTGCCACAAAACTCATAGAAACCCCAAAACTTATAGCTTCTTTAGTCCTTAGGTTGAACGTAAAAGTTGGAAACAGGAGGATGATGCGAGGTATGCTCACAAAATACCTCAGTTCCATCTGAGAATTAGGCTTAGAGAGTTTCTCCCAAAATAGGATTGAAAGGCTTGTTTTGCGAACAACAGAGGTAGATGGAGGAAACAGCATTAGTTATCACTAGCTTAAATCTCTCTAAGTGGTCTTGAGTCTCAGAAGCCTTAGTCAGGAAAATTGGGGAAAATGAAAAGAGGTCAACTATTCTCTATAGAGTAGACCTTGGTTCAAAGATTTTAACCGGAAGCGAGATGTGAGTTATTGTTAGACCCTTGAGTAAATTGATAGTTAGTTGCTTCAAAACATCAACTAAAACTCCTTTCTACTTCTCCATGGCTTCTTTATCCACACAGAGCAGCCCTCCTTGAGGCGTTTCTTATAATCCTCTTAGTATGTCTTCTTTATCAACAGGGAGTTGCCTTGACAGGAGCTCATCAGAAAAGTAAACGGGAGGAGGACAAGTTTTATCGAATTTCTACCTGAAATCCACAAAAGAGTTTTTCTAAACACTCACTGTTTTAGAGTTTAGAAAAATTAATAAGAAGAGTAAATGTACTTCTCTTCTAGATCTTTCTCTTCTATTTCGCATTTTCCTTCCATTTGAATTGCCTCAGCTTGATATGAACCCTCAGATATTTGAGGGTCAACTATTTGCTCTGCGCTCTCCTATTCTCTAGTATCCCTAAGTGACTCCATAAAAATTATTAAATTTACAAAACATACTCTTGATTCGCAAATATCCATCGCTATTTCCTATATCTATAATTCATTTTCTAATGAATTTGTAAAATTTATCTTAAATCATATAAACAACAGTAATTTGCAATAGAATTTAAACCAGAAGCTTATCGCTCTATTTAGTTTCATGCTTCGAAATTGTTATGGATGTATCTGTAGACAAAGCCAAAATCTTTCTTTCCATGACCCTTCTTCTCAAGATCTCTATAGTAGTTGATTGCATGTTCAGCAAACTTGGTAGCAGCTTCAGTTTGCTCTGCAGCTTCCAAAGCAATACTAAGATCTTTGCGAATGAGACTAACTTGGAATCCTCCACTGTAGTTTCTGCTAGCTGGAACATTTTCTAATACACCTGGTCTTGGGTTGTAAGTATCCACGCACCAAGATCTTCCAGTACTTACAGAGAGAACACTTGATAGGACCTTTGGATCAATTCCTAACTTTTCTCCCAAAGACAATCCTTCGGAAAGTGCAATCATGTTTATTCCTAGGATAAGGTTGTTGCAAATTTTTGCAATTTCTCCAGTACCTGGACCTCCACAGTGGAATACATTCTTTCCCATCCTAGAAGCACGTGCTTTGCAAGTTCAAAGTTATCCTTGTCACATCCTACCATAAAGGTAAGAGTGCCCGCTTGAGCTCCAGTGATGCCTCCAGACATAGGGGAGTCAATGAAAATGAGCTCCTTCTTCTTAGCCTCTGCTGCAAATTCTTTAGAAGCGATAGGAGAGATAGTGCTTGTGTCACAAATCACAGTTCCCTTCCTTGCGTTCTTGAAAATGCCATCTGGTCCTTTCAGAAGCTCCTCAACATCTTTAGTTGCTGGCACACTTGTAATGATGAAATCGATTAATTTAAATAATAAATCGACATCTGAAGCGGTCTCGGCGACGCTCTTCACTGCTTTAACTCCCTATAGAAATCTTAATTGTATGTTCTTCATGAATGTGGTATCAAAGAGCTTTTACTTACAATCTCTGCGCATTTTTCAAGAGTTTGAGGATTCAGATCGAAAGCTTTCACTTAGAATCCTTTCTGGACTAAGTTTCCAGTCATGGGTAGACCCATATTTCCAAGACCAATGAATCCAACTCTCTATAATAATTTGTCATTCATTGCATTTTCATATTTCTTTGCTAAGAGGGACTAGTTATTCTCTCCTTTCTTAGTTTATTGAGTTGCTCTTTAGATGATTACCTTTCCGAATTCGGCTATAAAATTAATGAATGAGTTTAAAGGTAAATTTACTTGGAGCAGCTGTGGAAAATCTTCTCATTGCCATAAACTTGAGTATCATTTTTACTATGTTAAAGATATAATAAAGATTAGATGGTAAATTAATTATGACACTTCTTATTGCATAAGATAATTCATATCCTTGTTCATCCCTCCTCTTATAACTAAATTTGAAGCTTACTCATGGTAATATTAAATTCTAACATTAATTAGTGCTATGTCATAGAAAGAAGATTTTTGAATTTCAAAATTATAAAATTTAATTCCGCGATAATGAAAAAAGAAAAGCTAATTACTAAAGATGAGCTAGAGAAGACTTTCAAAGAAATTTAAGTCTTAAAAGGAAAGTCTAACTCTCTTTTAGATCAAGAATGGATAGCCAAAGTAATATAATTCGATGAAAAGCTAATGATAATCCTAAACTACATCGATTTCTTGATAAAGGAAGTCATAATATAATATTTTTGCTTTCTCATAATAGAAAAGAGAGAAGTCTCCAAGGATAATATGGAAATTTATATATCAATTTATTGAATTGATTTAATGTTCTTAATTTTCAGCAGTTTGATGAAATTTATAAATACGACTCTCATTCCACTTTACAACTCAAAGGAAAAGTCTGATTAGAACATCTCAATTCAGAAGTCTAATTTGACCTCAGAAGGCATTCTATCAAATTTAATAAAAATGATACTCATTTTCAATAAGTGGGATATCTTCTCAAAAATATTCAAGATACAAAAAAATCGGAAACCTCCTGCTAGAAATACCTCAACTGAAACTTAGCAAGACTCAGAGAATGAAGAATCTAGGATATTAATTTTAATCTATCCTGAAGGATTTAATTAGCAGATGCATGACCTAAACTCTGTCTGTGTTGACAATCACTTGAACGCTTTATATTAGCAGAAATTGATACAAATAAAAGAGGATTAAGGATAAACATAGTCTACCAAGCTAGATAATCTATAGCGAGCTTTATATTTTATTTTCATCATGAAATAAAAATATAATTAAATATTTTTAAAAAAGTAAGCTCTGTCTTTGCTTGCTTCATCAGTACTTTTTGAAACTCATTATTGAATATAAATTGAGTTGCTTTATATTTTAACTCAAAGTGATAAAAACCTCTTGGATCAGCGCGGTTTAATGACATTACTCTTAAGACTTAATGAGATCACTTAACTTGTTTAACGAGAAGAGCCAATCAGTTTTCTTGAAGCAAGTGTTGAGATAGAATAATGCCAGCTATTTAATTAGTTTCTAATAATTATTATTCAAGAGAGTAAAAGCATAGTAGTTGTAGAGAGTTTATTTAGTAAGTTCCAACTGTTCATCAAATTCCTAAGCTACCACAAACTCCTTGAGCAGACAAGGAATAATAGTAAATAGCTCAATTTCAAAAATAGGCTCTTGAAACTTATGGGATTAGTCTCTTAGAAATTTCATTTTTTATTATTTTGAGAGTGAAGAAAGAAACATTTCAAATACGATCACCTCAAGAAGAGATAGCTTAGATAGAACTTGCAACAGAAACAGCTGAAATCAAAAGTTAAATCCTCACACTAAACTCTAATCAATCGACCCAAGAGAATAAAAAATAAGAGACTCAATTTGTGAATTCTATGAAGGAAAATGAACTAAATTTTATTTAATTTTGAACCCATTCACTTCGTTGCATACTAATACTTACAAAGCAAATTAGTTTATTTGAATCTTTAAGTTTACAAACATTCCAGATCACACAAATCTAATAGGATAACCAATTCAACTCGAGATTTATTAAGATCTTTCTATATGAATGGCAAAAATTTATTTATTCTCATTTAAATTAAATTACTTAAGAGGGAAGTATGGATCATAAAATCTGAGGTTATGTAATCCATTTAAATTTAACATAGAATCAGTTAAATAAACAGAAATCAAAGCTTAAGAGTTGATTTTTATAGATTTATTTATGAAAGGTCAACGATCATTGAGTTGGTATAAAATTATGAACTGATACTCAAGAACTTATTACCTAATATAATTGAAGCATGGAGCTAAGAGAGCTAAACGGTTTAAATATTTCTTCGATCAAAAAGTAATGCTTTAATTCAAAATGATACTCTGATAAATCTTCTGGCCCAAAAGATGATTATAATTTTTATAATGATAGCACTTTTCCATTTCACTAGCTCAATCTTCGACTTGATGGCAGAATTATTAAGATTTATCAAGAATTTCAAAGTTGTTGATGACTTACAACAAAGAATAATTCAGATTCAATTTAGCTCTCTAGCAGTCAGTAATGAAATAACAAGTGATCATATTAGTAAACTGCATACACTAGGCTTTAAGATAGAAAATAAAGTGAGCGATTTGATAGAAGAAGCAAATTAGAATTTTAATAGATTGATAAATTCCATTTAACAAACTCTCAGCCAATCAAATAATCAAATTGAATAGAATTCCATCTCAGGTAGAGAAATTGAACACATATTTCAGTCTTTCTCCTCAACTCTGATTGATCAAATAGTGGAAAGTTAAGATTTTAGGTCACAACTTTAGAAAAAAAATTATTTTATTAACAGCAATTTATATTTATGTATATAAAGGGATTTAATAAAAATAATTTACATAAATAATTTTATTTTCAAATGAGCATCAGAAATTATTATTTAAATAAATTCTAACATATTCTGAAAAATATTTTTGAAATAGTTGTTTTCATATTGGATATATAAATTTTATAATCTTATAATCACAGACTAGATACCAATATAATTTAAGCTATTTAATTTACTTCATAACCTTATTTAGAGTGTAAAGATTTGAATAACGAATGAAAAAATTAATATTAACGCCTTCTTAAGCTAATTAAAGCATAAAATTTATTGATATGAGGTATATTTTTTTCATAACTTATTTTTAGAGATGGTGTAAAATATTTCTGCAATTTTTACCATTATAATTTATTTAACATCAATTGAATTCTTAGGATTAAAAATGGAGATTGCTACAATTAGTCAATTAGATTTCCAAAAATCATTGTTTGCTTGGTTAATTAGCTCAAGAATAAACTCAACTATGAAATATTCTTGAAACTTATTTTAAAATGTAGCTCAAATAATCTGAAATATTTTTAAATAGCACATTTAAAAGTGTTTAAATTTGTGATAAATTACTTATTCCTCCAATACCTTATGTGCGTACTTCCCTTTATGAATAGAAATAAAGATGATAAATCCCTTCAGTAAGAATTGCTAGATTATTATTTTTATCTTTTAGAAGTAGAACAATAACTAATCCATGATTCCTTGACTTTCATAGATTAAACCATTCAAATGAGCGAAGATCTTAGAGTATAATTATCACTCCAAGACTTAAAATTAACATTTTTATTTTTCTTCAGTCCTCTCTGGGCAAATTATTTGAAATTCTCCTTGTAACATAAATAAGAGATCATACTTAAATGAAAATCTAATTAGCTTTTCAGAATTAATTTAGCAACATCAAGAGAGCAAATCCGAAATAACAAACCCTAATCGAGAATTTGCATCCTTTAAAGCTTATATTTTTCCCTCTTATAGAAATACCATATTTAAAACATACTAGAGCAACTTTGGCACTGCCCTCTCACTTCCTGTTAACTTTCAATCCTGATCGCAGCTTAAAACATACTGTCAGAGAATGACTACCAAATAAGAAGTAATATATCTTAAAGTTGTTAATAATTTTCATATAGGTCTTTACTCTTAATTAAATGCAGATTTACTTAAATTGGAGAAAGATACTGGGGAAATTAATTTTGATTAAGAGAGATTTTAAGAAGAGAGTATAAAATAAAAGCTTAGGAAGATAGAGGGCTTAGTTTCACTTTTCAAAAATATTATTTGGACATTCCTTCGCCTGTTCTTTACATAGTCTCAATAAATACAATATCTAATTCAAAATCAGAAAATTAATCAGACCAGGGCTAATTCTTTCATTCAAAATTTAATTGAGAATGCTAAGATTCTTATCAACAAGCTTAAATCATTTTAAGTTTTAGCTTTATTTTGAAATAGAAGAAAATCTTGTAATTAAAAAATGGAGATAATCAAAATTCTTTTATTTTTGTACTTCCTTAATTTATGATTTCGAGATAAAAACCTTGAATGATGATTTATAGAAAAGTTTTAATAAGATAAAGTAACAATGTTGTTAAATTTTTAAATAAAGCTCTCGAGCATGCACTATTTAATCATAATGAGAAATAAGAAATTATCAGAGTTGAAACCATTTTTAAATGCCAATAACTTGGCAAAAATTAGTCAAATTCTTGAAGATATGCAGTAAAATTAGGATTTTCCTCTAGTGAAATTATTTTTAAAATAAGAGTTCAATCAGTTCATTTAAGTTTTCCATAGCCTTCTCTCATAAATATATTTTTATTCTTACAAATCTAGAGAATTATAATAGATTAATTACATCAAACAGCAGGTTGGAATACAAGGAGAAAAGGAAGAGTGGATTATATAAATTAAATGATTTAATGTATGTTAAGATTAGTTCCAATGTGTTTAATTGATTTAAAAGGATACTAATCCACGCTAGCTTCGATTGATTAGTTTATAACTCAAAACAGCATTCCACAGATCTTACTTCTTATTACTCAATAAGGTTCTTCACTAAACGATTCTTAATCTTAAACTTAACTTATCGAGGAGAAACTTTCTTTACTCTTAGAAATTCAATAACTATAAAACACATTTAAGATTCACTCAAAAGATAGTTAATAGAAACTAATTCAATCATCCTTGATTACTTTATTCAATCAGATTAGATATTCATACTAATCTAAGAGTGATTTTTCATTCATTATAGAAAAAGCAATTGAAAATATAAGGACTGGAGTAAATCAAACTTAGAATATTTACTAGATGAAGATGCTTTTGCAAAGTGCAGAACAAGCTTTGGTTGAAGTTAATCTATACAGTAGATTTAAATAAATGAGAAAAATATTTTTAATTATAAGATTGAATTAGCTAAAGATCTAGAGATCAAGCAAAAGCAAGAGGAATTCCATTTACAGGTCTAAACCTTTAATTTTAATTTAACTATGCAAGTACGAGTAAATCTAAGTTGTAAAAGATAAAGGTTTCATACCAAAATTAAGCAAAATTATCATCACTTGCTCAACTAAGAATAGAAATTATTGTAAAAGTAAGAGTTTACATTTAATCTAAAAATGAAATTATTTTAATTAAAATAAGTAAATTATTTATTTATACTTTTTTTAATTTAATAATATTCCTGTCTAGTTATAAAGCCCTGTATGGAAATTTTACAAAATCAGAAAATCCAAAAATGTAGTCCTACTTTACTTTCTTGCAATATTTTATTTTTAAATACGATGCCTTGACTAAATAACTAGTGGCGATATTGTAAACTTAATCTCCTATTTCTGCTACTTAATTCACGAAAAAGATTATCAAAGAAATGATGAATTCATAATTATAATTTTTTTAAATTGAAATGAGAGAGTACTACTTATTCGAGCCTAATACAGAGTTTGATGCAGACTTAATGAGTAAAATGAAAGACGACTTAAATACCTATCAGATCAAAATGGCTTACTTCAAAAATACAATTGATTAAAAGCGATTGCTAGAAAAGAACTTCTTCACATTCAGTAGTTAAACTCACATCATCAAAGAGGTCCTCAAGAAGAGACTCTAATTTTACACTGACTTAAGAATGGAAATCAAGAGATATCTTAAATTTATTAAGTCAATATATTTTTAGACTGATTAAGAAGTGCATAAAGCAGGATTTATTTTTAGGTCTTAGCTTTCATAAGAATTGGTAAAGCTAAAGAATCAATCTTTGAGTTTTTCATTGCTACAAATGAATCTCCAAAAGACATAGATCAACTTTATCCTGAAGCATAATCCATCTTTTCAGATTAATCACTGCAGCCTCGATTAAAATAAATAAAAAAACTTTGATTATAGAGAGAATAGTTTATTTTATATATTATTTTTATAGATTATAAAACAAATTCCTTTATGTTATTAGATTACTTTATTATAATTTAAAAAGTAAAATTAAAAACAATAAATTCAAAAGTTAGATAAGTAATTCAAAGAATTGTCATACTTATTATTTATTTTGCAATACTTTATGTGGTTTGGAAGTTGGGAAAATTATTTATGTAATTAAAATTGAGAGAGATTTGCGAACTCTACCACTATTCTGAACAATCATCATTACTTTCAGCCCTTATAGTGATAATTTACAAATACCTACACTTAGTACTTGGGGATTAATTTGAGGAGTGCTTTTTACCTCTCATTTGAGAACACTTATTTAAACTTGTGAAGAGCGTTTCTGCTTTCAAATTCGCTCCTCCTTAATACACTTAGCTCAAGAAATACGCTGTTAATCTTCTTACCACACATTATGAAGATAATTTATAAGGGAAGGAGATAGACTTTACAAATACTATTTAATTTATATTTTATTATTGCTGAGAATTTCTAAATAAGATAATTAAATAAAAATATGAAAACATTAATTGCCGTTAATCAAAGGGCAGATCATTCATATATACAGCTGATTATTATCCAAGAATTTATAATTACAGCCATTAAATGAAACAATTTCAAAGGAGGAATTCTACAATTCAACACATTTTAATTTACTTTTCTTTCAAATCTCTTATGCTTGCCTCTTCATTACCATCTTTAATAAATTTTGAGAAGAAAAAAATTATTGTATTCAAGATGAGAGCAGGTTGAAATCTTATCCTACGTGCTCTGATGACTGATAGTTTAATTTTTTTAGTTGCTGAGAGAAATCGTCTCTACTTTCCTCTCTCAATCTCAAATAAATGTAAATATAGATTTAAACATTACGAGTATACATGGCTAAAATATTTTACTCTTTTACTACCGAAGAATACATTTTAGAAACGATAAAATAAAAATGTTTTGTGTTGAAAAGCTATTTCCTTTATTCTAAGTCTCTTTATTAAACATCCAAATTATTTAGTTCAGAGCTCCTCTCGGAGAGACAGTAAAATAAACTCATGCTTAATTCAATAAAATATTGATGAAGCCCCGTATTGAGGTAACTAATTCACTTTTAAAGTACACAATTTATATAATTTCATTTTATTATAAATAAATTCTGATTTTTATTTAAATAATTACTATACTGAGCAAGCTCATGAACTTCTTTCTTTTAGTGAACTATTCTATAATGAAAAAAGTTATGAGAAAAGTCTTCAGATATGTGAGAAAGCGCTATTTCAATTCAAAGACTTCTAAAAGCAATATGTAGGATTTTATTGAACTTTGTCTTAACTTCATTATAGGCTTCTAAAAAATTATTGAGGTTGCAGTTTTTACTCATCTAAACTAAATGCTTTAGAGCTATTGGGAAGAAGTTATTAAATTTATTTTCATAAATTAATTATGTTTAAAGTTTTCAGTGGGAGCTCATTTCCAAATGAAAGAGTGCTTATCAGAGGCCAGAAGTTTTTTGTTTCTTGGAAGGATTCAGGAATAGCAGAACAGTTAAAGAGAGTCTATAAGCAGTCCTCGAGAAGTTATCTTTAGAAATTCTATAAACTATGATCAAGTAGATATAGATAAATGATCAGGTCCTTTTTCTTAACTCTCTTTATTTTTATTTTGTCCGAGATCTTCATCCTCTAACAATTCCATTAATTAAATACTTCTAATCGAAGAATGCCAGCATTAATTTATGAGTTTTTAAAGATACTATAAAAGAAGTGAATTTGAAATTTAGTTTGAAAAATTCTTAATAAGCCAGCCCTTAAAATTAAGATTAGAAGTTTAGTCCTTTAATTTTATTTTCTTCTAATTAATTTAAAGATTATTACTCTTTTGTCATTATGAAATAAATGCCCATCAATTGAAACTCAATGCTACGAAAAGGATCCTTTTTTAATAACAAATTTTAAGAACTAAATCAAAAGACTTTTTGCTTCATCTAGAAGAACACACTTTTATAATTTTTTTTTTAAAAAGAAAGGACTATTTCTAAGAGATAGTTGACTTGTATGTTTTTAAGGACCAATTAAACTTTTCAAATGAACTAAATAAATATTGATTAAAATTTATTTTTACAGAAATTCATTTAGAAAAATATTTATCATTTTTTTAATTTAAAGAAGTAAAAGGTAATTTTTTCAATATTTTGATACAGTTCATGAAAGATCACCATAAAATTTGTGTGAATCTTTGATATGTTTGTCGTTTGCTCCCTAAATTAAAATAATGAATTACTTATTAAATTAAGATCTGAATTAATTAGACACTGATTTATCCAAATTCAATTATATACCAACATTTTTATTGAATATATACTGTCTCCATTATTTATCAATCTATACTTGAAGAGTAAAAATAATTTCGGACACTCCTCGTACCAACAAATAATAATTCTAATAAGAAAGGTCTTTAGTCTCTACTTCAAGCTAAATTTTGAGAGAGGACGATACAAATCACTTATATACGACGAGTCCCTTTAATTATTCACTCTCTCTTATTAAATAGGCGACTCCTATTATTTAATTAAGCAGCTTCTAGATTATAAAGCAAGGATCACAGATACTCTCACATATTTCACTGATCAAATAAACACCACTCGAATTTCAAATGCATTCTTCTTCGCTCCTTATAACACTTAAACTTTAAAAGAGCTGATTGACTCTAGGACTAACTTGTGGATTGAGTAGTATCTCAAAACTTATCAAATTATATTATTTATAAAGAAATAACTTGGTTTCTCAAAAATACCCAGAAATCTGCTCAGTCAACCTAAATTCCAAATTCAAATCTCAAGTCTGAAATTTCTAAATAAATAAAATATAAATAATAATATTTTAAATTTAATAGAAAATCAAGGATTAAATATTATAATGAAAGAAGCATAGTTGAATAACTGAATACTTTTTTGGAAATTTTTGATAATCCATAGCCATTTTTTCTGTTTGTGATATGCTTGACTCCAAAGTTTACGTAGTTAAAGTATCTTATATCATCAGAATAGTAACTTTCTTTACTCAATAAATAAAAGGCAGATTATTACTAAAAAAGACAGGGATTAAGAATGGAAGAAGAAAATATTAAGGAAGAAGAAGATATTTAAATGCAGGATGAAACTTTAGAAATGTTCAGAGCAGATAAAGAACATCCTTAATTAAAATTAATTTATTGTTTTATGAACATATATCTCGAATCTGTGAGCTGTCGATAGGAGCGATAGGAAACATTTTTAACATGTTTCTTCTTTTTATACCAAAATTAAGTTTTTAGTATTATTTTTATTATAATTACATGAAGTAGAAAGTCAATAAATAAGGCCAATATTCGATTCTTTATTCTCCAAATCTTACCAAGATTATTTACACTTTCTGAAAGAGGAGCTCAAAATGATTCCTAAAAAAGATAGAGCATTCTAAAATTTACTTTAGAGCAATAATTCTAGTTTACCTATAATTTTGAAAAGAACTAAAGAAATTCGGCAATCAAATTTAATCTTAGAGAGCTTTGTGGACAATATCTTATTCTAAAGTCATAGATCCAAGTAAATTAATTAATTTTAAAAATATGTATGGCGCACTTATTCATTCTTTAAATCAGATTGAGACATTTGCTAAATGATATGCAAATGAAAAAAAGAATGGAGTTTGTCAATTTGCTACCGAATAAAAAATAATTTCTAAAATTGAAGATTACTAAATATTGCGATAATTTGATCATATAAACTTAGAATATAATTAATTTTATAATTCAAATTTTGGAAAAAGAATTATGGCAAGAATTATTTCATTTTTATCCGAAAATAGATGAAATTAATTTCTTTAATGAAATCAACTTAATTTTCAGTAATACTCAAGGCCTTTACAGAAAACTATGTAAATCCGTTTGAATGTGCTAATTTTCGCACTCTTTCAGATTATATTGCCTTAATATAGCATAATTTCAGATAACACCAAATTACTTTCAATCTTAATTTTAATCTTAAATTTATCGTTAAAACCAGATAGACAAATATTGTGTTGCACTACATAAAATAAACCCTGCTTTCGATTTGGAACTTTAGTTAGATAGGCTAGAAAAATATTTAAATCTACCAAAGAATATTATCCAAGACTAGTAATATAGCTGAAAAACTTTATTGCAAATATATTAATTATAAATTAAATGGATGTACGGATCTGCAGTTAATCTAGCTCAAATTTAAAAATGGTCTCACAATTTAAAAGAGCATCTAATTGTAAGTACTATAATCTTTGCAAACTTTGTGCTGGGGCGCTCAGCAAAGAATTTTAGTCGACGCAATTTATAAACTATATATTAAATCAATTGTAAGTACGCTAGTCATATCGAATGCTCAAGAGAGTTGTAAAATTAACTAAAGAAAATTTTTTATTAATTTTTGATTGGCAATGAAAAAGATACAGTTAGGAGGGTGCTTGAATGATCTCAAATGCCATCATAGAGCTATTTCCCTAACTAATTATAATAACTAATAATGGTTTTAATTAAAGTTTATACTATAACAAAATAATACCAATGATTCTTAGAATTAAAGGGTTTAAATATACAATTTAATTTTAGGAGATACAAAGAGATGAGTAGGAAAGATAGGAAACAGGTAGATTTAAATAAAAGCTAATAACTCAACTAGAGTCATACTCAAATTTAATATTTTTAATTCCTAAAATTTAAGACGAAGAGATGCATGATGAAAGCAGTGAGTTATCTACAATCAGAAATGATGATCGAGACTCAAAATAATAAGTTTTACATTTCTTATAAGTTGGAGTTTAATACCTCAGCAAATAAGTTCTGCAAGAATTCAATTTTTAGCAAGAAAGCATTAAGTAAAGTAATCTTTAGGGGAATATATAACAATAAATAATAGCAATGAGTGTTAATTCATTGAGCATTTAGGAATCAAAGTATGACCCTCAAACTTTAAAAATAGACATTACTATACTCAATCCAATTTCAGACACATAGTATTAATACCAAATACCCACGCTTATTAATCATAATTAGAATTATTTTAAAAGATAATCTTGAAAAGGACATCTTTAATGGGAAATTGAGTAAAGAATTAACACACGCTCTCTAAATAACTGAGTTAAAGGATTTTATAAGAACCATTTCAGATAATCTCAAGATCGAAATTAAAAATAATGATTAGAAAGGGAAAACTCAAAAATAAATCCAGGTTAATTTACTCAAAGATCTAGAAATAGAGCTAGATACAACTATTATTTAATGATTTTAGATTTGGAAATTCAATGAGAGGATTAATAAGTTGAGGAGGTTTATGATAGATTTGAAAATGAGGTTCTATCTGTCTTCAAGTATTCCTTATATAAATTTTTAATAATCTTCAAGATTCTTTTCTTGTCAAACTTTGAAGATGCATAACTTTAATGTGTTGTTGAGCAAAGCGCAAGAGATATAATGACCAAAATTGAAATTCTCATTCAATAATTTGAAGAATTAATTCCAAATATATAAGGTCTCAGAACAATGAACCTAGGAAGCTTGCATTTCACTTTGACTAAACTTTTGTAGGCTTTACTAATCAACAAAGATTATCAGATACTTAAATTATTATTTTTATTCTGATTTAACATTAATAGATAAGTAATCTTAAGTCTAATGGAGATCCCGATAGTTTGAACAACTCACTCGTCTTAACTGAAGAAGAAAAATAAGAGGATGCTGTTCTTACAATTAGAGTTATAATTTCATAAAATAAGGAATTAAATTAATAAATAACTAAATATATTAAGTTTCATAACAGAAGAAGTATGTATTTTTATGAAATTTTATAAATCTATTAAGAATTAAATTCTTAACAACTTTCATGTATAAGTGTATGGAGCTAGATCCGGGATAAGTTTGTGAGGATGATTATTTGTAGCGTCATAATCTCTTTATATATACCTCTTATCATAATGGGACAAGAGCAAACTAAAATTTCAATAAGCTAAATACCAAGTCGCAGATTCAGCTACGGTTACGTTAATTTAAAGCCAAAAATTTATACCTCTTCATTAATTATTTTAATTTAAATTCGATTTTCATTTAATTTTAGTCTATAAAAAGAGGAAATTTATTCAAGTATTCGTGAGAGTGATGATGCCCATAGATATTCCCATTCTTCAAACAGTTCCTCCTTTATAAGAATTGCAAGATTCTAAAAGTACGTAAAAGATAAAAAGGACGATGGAATAAGTATAAGAAAATGTCGATCAACTCAAAACATAAATCTTCCGTATCGTTTACAAAGAGTCTAGACTGCTTGTGCACAAATATTTTTTTTAATGATAGTAAAGTAAAGTAAAATTTGAGGAATGTAAATTAATAATCATTTTTCAAAACCAGCACTTATCGTACTAGTTAAGAATCACGATATACCATCCTATGTAATTTTTTAATGATAAATATTTTAAAATCATCAGAGAGGTTTTCTAAAAGCAACTTATAAATAGATGAATTTTACAAGCTAAACGAATCTTACCTACTTATTGACTCTCACTTATCCTGCTTCCCATTTGAATCACTTAAGATATTTCAAAAGAATAGATCATTTAAAGCAAGAACTCAATAGAAAGGAAGTTCAAGTTAAACTCTCTCAATGTAAAATTCAAGAGAATCTAAGAAGAGATCTGTTTCTCAATTATCAAGAAGAAAAGAATTCGAGGACTTAGAAGATATTAAACTCAATGATGAGTTGGAAGTTAATGTTGCCCTTAGAGTATAAAGAATTCCCACTATTGATTGGCTTTTAATTATATATTTTATATTTATTCATAATTAATTTTTCTTTTGCTGTAACCATAATCAAGCATTGACTTGAGGAAGAATGAGCTTAGTTTTTCGCATTTAATTCCTTAAGATCCTACTTTTCGTTTGATGGTGGAAGACTTCAATATCTTTTACGAATCGGGGGAATTAATTTTCCCTAAAGGAATTTTTGGACTAGATGCCTTAACTAATTATAAGAATGTGGGGGATTAAAAAGGTTCCCCAATAACTTGAAGACTTATCAGATCCTCTTAAATAGTTTATAGATACTGGGACAGGGAGCTTATAGACACCTTTGTTAAACCTTCGGACAAAGAAAACACTGAAAAATTTTAAAAGGGGTTGTCAAATTCTTTCATGTCTTTTTAAGTATGTTGTTTTTAAACCCCCTAAAAATTCTTTCAGGAAAAATGCTCTTTTAGATTGGTTGTGAGTCTCTCTAATATAAAATGACATGCTTTGGCAATGGGAAGTTTATGCCAAAGAATCGAGTGTTAGAGCATCTATTGACATACGACTGCTAATTTTAACATAATATCTTATTAATTTAAATACTAAATTTGTGAAGGGGTTGCAATGGAACGGGACCTCAAACTATAGGTAAGGATTTACTCTTATATTGAGAATCTTAACTTACCTTATTTAGACTTTTATACTAAGAGGTTAATAGAAGAATTTGTAATAAACAATTCTTCACATTAAGGACGTTGGAAATACTATGTCGATGTAGTAACCCAAAAAAAATAAAAAGAAAATTTTACCCATATTGAATTTAAAATTTCCTAATTTTTAATTTTAAATTTTAAATTTAAAAAAAGATACTCCCCCAAAAGTTTTTTTGATTTTAAAACTGGTTATTCACAGGGATACGAAATAAATAAAAAAATCAAACTATCAAAATTGTATATAAAATTTTGCACCCTAAAAAATTTTATTTATGGGCTAACTAGGGGTATGGGTTTTTCAAAAATTTTTTATACTTAATTACTTTATTTTGTATATTTTACAATTAAATTTTTTTTGATCTCTGTTCTATGGTAAGTATTAATTTAATCTATGTTGGGGGTATTTTTTTAAATTAAAATTTTAAATGGGAATCCCACTCTCGATGAAAAGGATGCAAAATTTTCTAAACTGGGGGATAATCCCTTCTTCGTCCCCAAAAGGAAATAGTAAAATTTTGACGGAGGTAACTTAAATTTTTTCCCATTCAAGAAAAGCCGTTCTCTAAATTAATGACTTGAGGCTTATGCTTTCTACTTTGGAACATCGATTTTAGAAATTTCCTTTTCATGACTTTTCTTAATAAATATTTTGGGTAGTGCTTGTAGCAGAAGTAGTGAGGCATTTCCATCCCTACTTGGTTGAGATTCACAACTACAGCGCTGCACACTCAGTTTCTTAAAAATCGTACAACTGGAACACCCTCAATCAGAAAGTCTTAAAGAAAATCGGATTCACTCGGATTCACTCTCAGCAAGAAAGACATTGATGACGCAGTAAATTGTGTGCCTGACACCATTGAAAGAATCCTCATGGCTGTTCAAACTCATGTAAGTGCTATAATCCAATCGAGAAAAGCAAATGATCCTGTCTTCTTCTTTATTGACTGTCACTAATGAAATCTCTATAGTTGAAACTGTACAATGAAAAGAAGCAGAGCAAGTAGTCAGCAGGGGGGATGCAAGGTTTCCCAAATAACTTCAACTAATCTATGAACATGGGAGGAGCCTCTGGACCAGGCAATAACTATGGAAACAAGGAAAACTATGGCATGCTAGCTGGTGGACTGAATTAGCAAGTCATGCCATAGTAACACCCAATGAGTGCAGGTGGCTTTGGTATGGGTCCTTTGGGTGTGGATCCTCGACAACAGCAGTAAAATAAGATGCAGTTGCAGAACTAGGTTGATAACGAGATTCTAATGGAGAAGGAGCAAACTATAACTCAAATGAAGGAGACTATTGAAATTCTAGAACTCAAGATCAAGAAACTGGAGTAGCTAGTCAAGCTTAAGGACGCTAAGATTGGAAATCTCACAAATAAGTTATAAAGTGCAGGACTTATACCCTGAATAAGCATATATAGATCAAACAATAAATTATAAGCAAGTTAAGTCTTGATTTATGTAAATTTTCTTTTTTACTTTTTTAAAAATATATCAAGACAATTATCACTAGGACTCCCACAGTATTGAATTTGGAGATTAAAATAATACTTCTCATTCAGATTTTTCTAAGAATTCCAAATCTCTTTATATATATTCAATTCTACTTATTTGAATTCTTCTTTTTGCTTTTAACTTTCTTTTTCCTTTGCTCTTTCTCATCTTCGAGTCCTTCGTTTAGTCTTGACTCAATTTACTGTCTCAATTTTTCAGCTCTCATTCTGGATAGCATTATTTAATCTGCCTCATTATTAGCCTGTCTATTTTGCATGAATTCAGAGAAAGGGACAAAACTGTCACCCTAGAGAGCGTTATTTCCTCTACCCTGTCTATTTATAACTGCTCCTCTGCTTGCAACCCTTGACTACTCCTTTTCCTCCTCTTCCATATACTCAATTATATCTCCATTCAGATTTGTGCTCTCTTAAGGAATCCTATCTTGGGAGCCTCGAGTTGACCTGAGATAATCATTTTACTAAGTCATAGAAAACTGCCCATTCTAGATACTGAACTAGAAGTTCGGTAGCATGCCTCTCTGAGAAGTACTATGAAGCCTTGAAGTTGAGGCAATAGATGCTTGAGTAGAGACTGAGCGTTGTCACCTTCAGTGCTATTTGAGTTGTGTGAAATTACGTGAATCAGTTTCGTTATATGAAGAGTGAATATAGTTATAAGCTCCATCTGCTGCTTGCTCATTTCTAAGACTGTTCTAATATCTCTATCTCCTCACGAGGTTTGAGTGTGAGAGGTCCATTAATTCCAAACTGCCAGCCTCGTCGTCATAGCTCTCAGTTTTTTGGCTTATCTAATTCAACCTTTACTTCCTATCTTGCTTCTCTCTCTAGAGTCTTAACTCTTGTTCCTAGGCTGGAAGAGTGTACCCATCGAAGAGAACTTGCTTATAGATGAGTTAGAATTTTCCAAACTCCTAGCTTAGCTTCAATAGGATATAAACCAAGAAGATTAGAGAAACATCTAAAGTGGAATTTAACAGAAAGTTGATTAGCGTTTGAGAGACAAGTTTCTTCTTTTGAATTATAAGTTGATCGAGAGATGTCCTTTCAAATCATAAGAGGAATAGACAAGCTGGTTGGAGACGAAAGGATCAATCTATAAAAGTGCAAAGGATTCTTTCATTCGCAACATAGCCGACCACTATTGCTTCTAGACTCCCCATTCCTAAGCTTTATCAACTTTCTTCAATCCATTTATGTTAATGTAGATAGGATAGGAGAGTTCACGAGATGGGATGGGTCACTTTGTTCCTCGTGCTTGAAGTCTTATTTTGGAAAAGTTCTCTCATACTACTCACTACCGCCGCTAATTGCTACATCTATATTCCCTTTCTTTATGAAGTCCTGGAGCTAATTTTTCATTAAGAGACTTTGCTGAGTGCAAAGATCAGATAGGCCTGAGCAAATGATGGGCTGATCTGTGATAATCAAGTTGAAATGATTCAATTTCTGTGATTCTTCCAAGCTAATGCTCTCTATAATTTCCTTCTTCTGCTTTTCCGCTAATCCATATTTTCCCTTAATTATTTACTGGGAGTCCACAAGCAGAAGCTAAGTGTTCTAAATTGTGATAGCTCGCATATTTTCAGTGAAGAATCTTTACTAAGATTTGAATAGCTTAGCCGCATCACTTGAAGAGTTGAAGTTTAGTAAGAGATAGGGAGCATTCATCGTTATTTTCTAGATTTGCTTGAAATATGAAAGTAGGGAATCTCCCTCTCCCTATACAGTTGTATCTAAAACGAGTAAGTTCCTATCTGATTTGCTTGTGATGATCTTATGGATTGAAGTTATGATCTCATTCTAATCTCCCTCTAAATTTTAGGAGTTCATTCCAGACAAGATTAAAAGATTTGTCCGGCTAAAGAGTTTAAAAAACCTCAATTATCCCACGTCAGAGGAGTGCTCCTCGCTAGTTTTTATAGTATAAGTTAGACGTTCTAAATCTAAAGAGTTTACTCGAGAGGGTTGAAGTTATAATGATTTTCGAGTGAAGATTTTACCCTCAATTATAATCTACTGCAATTGATCTGGCTGGAGGCTTACTGACTAATTTCTGTTATCCTTTATGATGCAATAAAATTTATTTTGGAAAACTATACTCAAATGATGACATCAGAGTTACAATAATCTCCCTCTTAAAAACAAAAGATTATAAACTCTTGAAGCCATTAGAGGTTCAAAAGAGGAATTTCAGAATAGGAAAAGCTATAGGTTTGGATAATTGCCATAGGTTCACAAGGATTAGTTTATTATTCTTGAGTTTATTCAGGTTGCTGTTCCTATTAAGATTGTTCATAGTCGACGTGATCACTTTCAAACTTGGCGGAAGATCCATCATCGGATTGACTTTCTGTGTTTTCATTAATCTCATCGATTTCATTTTATTAAAGACTGTTTTCATTTAAGCTGCTCTCCCTTTGCAATAGACTATAGAAAGTTTTAATAAAATAGATGTTCATACCTCTCATCTAAATCTTGAGCTAGACAGAGGCTTATTATGAAAGCAATAAGAACCAGATGATTAATCCTTAAATATTTTGCAGCAGCCACTTTATTCTATTGCTTTAAAGTAGGTGTCATTAATTTATATTTGAAATTTAAGTTTAATTTCCCTTTAAAGAGTGTGAGACTGTATTTTATTATAGCCTCTAATTATAATAAGCATTGTTTAAATAATATGATGATAACTCTCGGCAAGAGCATCCTCACTAAACGAGAAGGACTCCACCTCTCCTCCCAACTCACTAAGACTCAAACCCTTGCACTTCTCTTCAAGCAAACCTGCATTGTATAATTTGTTATAATTTGCGATGAAGTTTTATAAAACCTCTGGCAGATAAAACATGATGATGAGCTGCATGCGCATGATCTCTTTTAATAATCTCACTCTCTCGAAATAAATAATTATCTTAACTTCTCCTTTATTATGGGATGAATACAATTACATTATCTGGAATTGATATTTTAGAAATACAAAATTAGACGAGATATTGTTTAGTGACAGAGTATTTGCGTTGAAGAAGTGCAATTCTTATTCATTTTAAAGTTTCCTTATTTAATTTCCTATTAGTTTTTTGAGATATCCCCATTTGTTCTTGTCTTTAGTAGGCTCTCTCCCAAAAATATCTTTAAAAACTTTGTCAATAACTATTTATTTTGTTACCTGGCCTTTATTGTAATACTTTGACAGATGCTTCGTAGTCTTAAGCTCTTCTCACTTGCATGCTCACTTTATCTATTTGCAATAATGCTGAACTAAGTAACTCCATTTCACTTTTAGCTCGTTCTTGCACACCCTATAATCATTAATCATTGATAGAGTCTAGCAATAATTTTTGCGCTAAACTTTTTAAATATCTTCATAAATATTATTAGCTTAAAAAGGTTTACTTACAATGAGAGTATTGCTGAATTCTAAGCCACTAAGATTGAATGAAAAAGACTAGTGGCCTCCACTCTTTACCATTTCAAGTTTATTTCTATTAAATTTAAGAATTATTATGAATAATCTAATATATTCCTGTTTTAATAAGGTTTATTGTTTTTAAAGTATTGATTTTACCAACTATTGATCATGTAATCGTATTTGACCTATATTTGCGAACAAGCAGAGCCTTATGAGTGGTAGTGAGCGATACTTCTCGCAATAAATGAACTCAAGTACTTCTTAAAATGTGACTATCGATACAGTAAGTGTAGACTTTCAACTATCAAATAACTAAGTTTATTATAGACTGTAGTTCAGGAGACCGCCAGCAAGCCAGCTCACACTAAATCTCTTTCCTAGAGCATGCAGCTACACTTCCCTTCCTTCAATACTCCTTTCTTTCATTAAAATTTACCTTTTCACATTCAAGATGAGCAAGTTCCCAGAGAGGTGCAGGAAGATGGACTTTGAGAAGGAAATATTACCCGCTGAGGCAAAAATAATGAAGGACTACGGCTTTATAAAGGAGGAGGTGAATTACATCATGCGCTACAAGCCCACCTTCATTCTCGCAGACTAGGAAATGGAGAAGAATAAGCTAGGCATGCATCACATCCACAACTACTTCGTGCAGAAGAAGGGCTTTGAGCTAGATGTGGTCCGCTCTCTTGTTGTGAAGTATCCCTACATCCTCAGCAAGTCAGAGGCTCACCTTGATAAATACTTCTCTCTCATGGAGGCGAAGGGCATCAAAGAGCCTGCTGCCATGAAAGCTCTGCTTGACTGCCCTAAGCTTATCAGCGTGGAATTGGAAGAGCAAGTGAAAGAGATCACCTTCCTCATGATTTATCAAGGTAAATGTTTTGTGATTGATATACTGATGAATCTGTACCAAGGACTAACTGAGAAGGAGGTGATGACTATCTTCAAGTCATTCCCCTACCTATTCTGCTGCGAAGTCGGCAAAATCAGGAGGTTTATGGGAGAGTTCAAAAAGTACCGATTCACAAGCGAAGAGACTGTCAAGGTACTCTCTCAAGAGGGAGGTATCTTGGCTAGCAGAGTTGGCACCATGACTGGCCTCTTCGACTACTTGAGAGTTCATCATAAAATCAAGGCAACCGAAGTCAAAGACATAATTGAGTATTCATCTTTCTTAAAGAGTATTATATTTCTTCTGTGCTAATTGTGCAGTACCCAGGATTCATCATGCAAAACAAGAAGGACCTAATTAAGAAGAAGATCGACCTCATCCGCAAAAACACTAAGATCTCTGATGTCTATCTCCGCCACCTCATCAAACGCCACCCAGACATCTTCCTCCGCTCACTCGCTAGTTATGAAGCCAAGATCACATACATTCAAAAGAATCTAGCCAGGCACCTCTACTTCGAACCTGCATTCCCTCTCCTACTCAACTTCAGCTACTCTGAAGTTATCAAGCCAAGGTGCGAACTCCTCAATGAAATCAGGACCCCAATTAAGTCATAATCATTACTCATAATGATTTGATTATGATTTAAAGTTCGAGGAGATTCTACCCCTAAGCAACAAACAGTTCTGCGAGAAGTTTGGGGTTTAGGAAAGTGACTTGCTCAAGAAAACATATGGCAAGGTAAGGCAAGAGAAGGATATTCTGTGGGCGTACGTGCCAGGTCTGTGATACCCGCGATTGTACTAATTCAATAAATGTTAGAAGAGAAGTTTGTTACCATCTACTATCTATTTAAGTTATTAGAAAGTTATTATTCAACTTGTAAACAATTAATAATCAATCATACATAACTTAATATACTCCAGCTTCAAGTTATTTATTGCACAAAAGTTTTTAACATCGTAAATATTATCAATAGAATTTTTAATGTTTTATAAATGTGTGAGGATATCAGAAGAGCTGAATGCTGCTCTTTCCACCTGGAGGAGCGTGCAGCTTCACTGAGGATTTGTCAGTGGTAGGGCCGCTGTTGTTCCCTGACTCTACTCTCTGTCCAAAGATTGGGTCGCCGCCACTTTACTTCCCATAGCCACCGAATCTGTCCTAGTCGTAGTTGTTTTACTGCTACTGCTGGTAGCCTCCTCTGCCTCCTTTGGGCTGAGGACGATAATAGTTGTCATAGTCGTCTTCTTAATTATCTGCGTAGTTGCCGTAGTTCTGTTTCTTGTGAGCGAATGCCTTGCTTGTCTCTGGAGCACCTCTGCCAGAAGCAGTTGCTCCTCCGTACTTGTTGGATGAACCTGTGCCGAAGATATCGTTAGAGGAGGAGAACTAGTCTTGGCCGTACTTGGGCTTCTGCTTGTTCATGTCTTGCTGTCTGAAGGCAGGCTTGTGGTAATCATCATCGAACTAGTTGCCGATGCTGAAGTTGCTCTTCCCACCTGGGGGTGCGTGCATCCTCACTGAGGGCTTATCGTCAGTGGCACCAGCGTACTTCTTCTAAGGGGAAGGTTGGTCGTATCCTCCTAGACCATACGAAATCAGTAAAATTAAGATGAATTTTGTAAGACCACCCTTCAGCTTTTGCTTGTTATCAATGGTTCTAGTGGGTGCGCCTGCGAAGCCGATATTTTCTGAAGGCACTTGTCCATAGTAGCCATCATAGGCATTCTTCTAGTAAGAGGACTGATACTGATTCACCTGCTCCTGGTAACCTCTTTGATTTCCGCCTCCGTTCGAGGAGCTAGCGTTGTCTCCACTCCAGCCGATGCTGAACTGAGAGTTTCCACCTGGTGCGTTGTGGATCTTGACGCTAGTCTTGCCTCCTTGGACATAATCCCACTCGTGCTTCATTTCGTTATAGAGTTTCAAATATAATTTAAATAATTATTGTTAAATCCTCTCATCAGTCTCGCTTATAGCAGTTGAATTCTACAATATGAAGAGCTTCATAGATTGCTTTGGAGTTATTCACTTTTAAATTCACAAAGTTGATTGCAACATTATATTGTGTGACAAAGATTCATCTAAGCTTCAAATTTTTGAGCTGCTTCTTCATCGAATGCTGCCCGTATTGGTGAGGGGTGCTAAATAAAGAGAGTGCATTTACTGCACTTGAAGCAGTGGAGGCCGATACGATACTGCTTAAAGGAGGCGTTAGAAGACATAATCTGCTGCCCTACTGACTGCAAACTATTATGACTTTGGTTAGTAATTCCTCGCTAGCCAGTTCCCCTCACTCCTAAGCCACCGTTTCCCCTCGATTATTTTGTCTCTTCATTAGCGATAGCCCTTCCTTGAAATTATTAACCCATGAGCATGTTCCCTCCTTGTAGATTGCTCATTATAGCCATAGGATTCTGGAATTCTTGCTTATCCTGCCCCTCCACTAAGTCCATAAATCCTTATGTCAGTCCTCCCATGCCTGCCACCATCTAAATTCCAAGGTTAAAAATTGCTTTTAGATCGTGAGTTAGTTTACATTTTGTTCTTGCATCCACTTGGGATCTACAGCTCTCCCCTAAGCTTCTCTCTCCTCCCTGCTCTCAAAGACTGTCTCGTGAGTGTCAAAGTTTTCTGGGCAGCCGCATCCGTGTTTACTGGTAAAGCCGGTGTGACAGTTCTTTGCACCCAGGTTTCAAGCACTTCTTTAGAGTTAGGGTTGTGGTCTCTACACGGGAATGTTTGCATAGGCACTTTCAAGTCTTGCGATCCGACTATAGACAGTTGTTTACATTTCGGGCAAAATTATTATCCTTTCTTTTAAATCTTTCCTTCTTGAGAAATGGTCGCTTACATATAGGGACATAGGTGAACATCTTTTCAAAGGGCATTTGGGAGCTCTACAGTGAATCTTTCTTCCCTTTACATCGTCGAAGTTATGCTCCTTGTACCTGTGCCCACAAAAGCACTAAGACGCAGGCCCTATAGTTCTACAATCCTATCCTTCATTAAAATATTACAATTATTTCAATCAGTTTAGACAAAGTCAATCAGAATTCATCTTATATAAAATATAAAAATAATTCAGAGTTTCTCCAAACGACATAGAGTCTGTTCTTTCTGGCCTCCCTGATATTCTTTTTGAACTCTTCAAACTCCTGCTCACTCATCATCTTGCCTCCATCTGCGTTTCCCACGATGCTATATTTAGCTTTAAGAAGGCAACTCTCATTAGAAAGCAACCGCTTTATACTTACTTAACGTATTCGAGGTAAGCCTAGACATGCTTAGCTGCGTCGTTTTGAATAACTAGTCTTTCCATTGCAGATTAAGTTAATTACAGATTTATAATTAAATTTCAATTTGCAAAGTTGTCCTAAGTGAATTTAAACTCACATATTAACAAGAATACATTGTTGAGAGGTGATTGCATAATTAAGTAATATATAGCTAGCAAATATGAGTATGCTTCTCAACGTGGACTTCAACTCCAACATCAAACCAAAGACAAACGACCAAGGCACATCTAAAACACCAATAATCATACATAGTATATTGATTTATCCTAATAAATTTTAAAACGAAGAACAGAGACAAGTACAAGAAAAACAGATAGAAGATCATAGAGAAGAAGTAAGGTAGATCTGAGACTAACCCTAGGCAACAGCAGAGAAACCAGTCATATTAAGCTCGTACTGACGCTCATGCAAATGGCTAATAGCCCAATGCTAAGCCTGAGAATTCTGAAGAATAAGAAATCAAACCAGTTGTCAAACCCGGATTCAGAACTCTTAATGAGAATGTAAACTAACAGAAGCCGCTAACTGTGAAGGAACAAGTATTTATGTTCTAATTTATTATAAGTGGTAGCTGTAGAAGAGAAATAAAATTTCAACTAGGTTAAGAGATTCAAGTATTGAAATTAGCTTTCTTATTCTTGTGCTGATTCAATAGTCCACATAGCAAACAAGCAAATTAGCAACAGAAGGAAAAGTCTGTTGACAACAAAAGATAATCATAAAGCACGAAGAGAGAGGAAAGATCAACTTTTCCAAAGAAGAGTGAAGGAAGAATCGGGGCAGATGATGATGACTATGATATCGAGATGAATCCAATTAACTCTTCAAAGCCTAAGGAAGAGGCAGTAGTGGAATTCGATCAGAACGATGACTTGCCAGTCTAAAAGCCTTAGAGGTAACTACCAAAGCCTGAGAAAAAGGTTAGAGAGCCAATCCCCGAATCCATGAATGTTGAGGAAGATGAAAAGTTTGTATTGAAAGAGGAGCAAGCACAGATATTAGAAGCAGAGGTGTTCACTGGAGAGAAATTCTCTGATCTCCCACTCAACAACAAGCTATTGCAGGTCCTCACCGAGAATGGATTTGACAAGCTAACAAACATTCAGAAGAGTGCGATACCTGTCATTCTCAAGAACAGAAACGTTGCTCTCAAATCTGAGACTGGAAGTGGTAAAACTCTTGCCTACTTGGTACCTCTACTAGAGTATCTATCTTATATGTCTCTAAATCAGGAGAAAATTACTAGAGAGAATGGAACCTACTGCATCATTTTCTCACCTACCAGAGAGCTGTGTGTATAAATTGAACTGGAACTTAAAAAGCTTCTAAAGCTTTTCTATTATGTGGTGTGTGGAACTATACAGGTGGTGAGAATCCTAAAAAGAAAAAGCAAAATTGAGAAAAGGAATGACTTACCAATGCGTGTATAATATTTTATCAATTTTTATTAGACTGTAATTATCTGCACCCCTGGTAGATTCCTTTATCACTTGTAAAATACAACAGCTATCAATCTAAGCCATTTGAGCTATCTCATTTTTGACGAGGCAGATAGAATCTTAGATCAAGGTTTCGACAGAGAGATGACCCAGTGTCTAAATATAATCAAGAAGAAAGTACCTAGCAAGTTCTCAACTCCGGTTGAGAGTGGTAATTTCTGGAGTGATACCTTGAAAGTAAATTTTGTATCTGCAACTCTGAACAGAAAGGTTGAGTCCCTTGGTTCAAAGCTTATGGAGAGTTTTGAGAGAGTTGGTTTCGATATTGAGGGTGATGCTACAGATGATATCGCTAAAATCCCTTAGCAAATTCAACAGTACTTCATGGAAGTTCCTACTCAGTATAGGCTTTTATACCTCCTAGGCTTCCTTTATGCTCATCAATAAGAGAAAGTACTTGTCTTTATCAGCAACTGTGAGCTCGTGAACTTCCTATATTCACTAGTCAACAACCTCAACTGGAATAAGTTTGGTCTCAGAGATGATGATGCTAATAAAGAAACTGCAGCCGAGGGAGAAGAGAAACCAGAGATCTTGAGTGGAGGACACATTTACAAGCTGCATGGAGATATGGATCACAACGAACGTAAGAAGAACTTCTTTGGCTTTGATAAGGCTGAATCTGCAATTATGATCTGCACTGATGTGGCTTCAGAGGTCTAGATTTTAAAAATGTAGAGTGGATTCTGCAGTACGACCTCTCCAGTAACATCAAAGAGTATGTGAACAGAGTAGGTAGAACTGCCAGAATAGCTTCTTCAGGTTCCTCTCTGTGCTTTGTCATGCCCCAAGAAAGAGGTTACTTTAATTAAACTGTTTAAATTCTTTAAGTAGCTTATAATTGTGAGGCTATGTGAAGCACTTAAAGTAGAAGTATGGAATTTCGATGTTGCAGAAGTCAAGGCTTGAGATGATCAAGGCCTTCCAAAAGAAGGTGCAAGAGTTAAACAAGGGCAAGCGCCTAATTTTCTTCAAAGCACTCAAGAATATCGAAGATGAGGACGAGCAACAAGAAGCCCTTCATAGGCTTAGACATCTAGTGAGAGGAACCATGGAAAGGGATAGTCTGAACCTCGTTCAGATGGCTCAAATCGCAAAGAACTCTACTACCAGAGCTTATGCAGGTCACTCACACGAAATGCGCTCAGTCTTCGAGATCAAGACCCTCAATCTCATCTTGTAATTCATTAAAAGTCTACTCTGTTATTAACCTATTCTCACTGAGTTTGCTAGATCCTTCGCTCTTTACAAGAACTTGCAAACTAGGGATCTCCCTCTCTATGGAAAGAAGTTAGAGAAGAAGAAATCGTTCTTGTCCAAGAGAGATAAGAAAGATGCCAAAACTGGAGAAAAGGTGGTTGACATGGATGATGAGAAACACTTCAAAAAGAGGCTGCTAAAATCCCAACAGAAGGGTCTGGAGAAGAAACTGGTTGCTCAAAGTGATGATCAGTAGAAGGAGAAACTGATTGGCATGATTAGTGATCTTAAGCGCGCTAGTGTATGTTAATGAGGATAAAGTTGCCCTCAGAAAGAAGAACTTTGAGAAGGCAAGGCATTCTGCAGCAAGGAAAGTCAACTATATAAAAAAAATGTTTCTATTTAATTTACAGAAGTCTTGGATGAATTCGCCTGAGTTCATTGTTAGATAAAACAATCTCTACACTTAATTAAACAATTCCACACATTATAAATCATCAAAGGAGGAGGAACAGATTATATAGATCATAATTAAAATAAAAAATTGAATATACTAACTTGAGCTGAATTTGTGCACAAATATCTTATAATTATTATAGAGTAGCTCTTTAACGCAGTCCTACTCATATTCATTAAGATTTGTCTAAATTATATTCTAGGATTTGAATAAAGAATAATAAAAGTTACTTAATTACGATAATTTTTATTTCAACAATAATAATAAACACATCAATTACCAGATAATGAAAACAAGTCAACTCATTACCCTAACTGTCCTTGGACTAGTCTCAATCACTCAAGCAGAGTCTTGCTGGGAGAACGCCTACGGAAGAGGCGTCGGTAAAGTCATCACCAGCTGTGAGGATGGCTGGGAAAGAAATGGAGCTCTCTGCTACCCTAACTGTAACGATGGCTATCATGGAGTTGGCCCTGTGTGCTGGCAAAGATGCCCTGATGGATTCACAGATACTGGAGTCGATTGCCTAAAGCCTAAATCCTACGGCAGAGGTGTTGGCTACACTCTCTGGCACAAAAGCAAGTGCGAACATGAGCACTCAGAAGGATGCGAAAAATGGGGCGCTCTTTATTACCCAAAATGCAGAGAGGGATTCCACAACGCAGCCTGCTGCATCTGCTCTCCTAACTGCATAAACGGTATGACTGATATCGGAGTCTCCTGCCAGAAGAAAACCTATGGAAGAGGAGTAGGAAAGCCACTTGGCTGCAGCGCAGGACTTGATGAATCAGGTGCTCTCTGCTATCCTCCTTGCAAGAACGGATATCATGGAGTAGGTCCAGTCTGCTGGTAGAACTGCCCCGCTGGAAAACACACATGTGGTGCTCTGTGTACAGACTCTGCTGATATATGTTTTTAGTTATATTTTGTGATCAATGCACTTCTACTGTGAAGGGAGTAGTTGGAGGAGTTTTTGAAGTAGCAGTAGCTGCTGCAGTCGCAGTGACCACAGGCGATGTAGACATCCCCGCTATTCTGAAGGGCATGGGCGCAACAGCTTACAACTTGGCAAGCGCTGTGTGCGACAAGCCCCCTTCTGTTTTCTCTGAGTTTTATGAAGTGCAACCCGCTTACGAGCCCACTTCATATGACTACACCAACTACTCAGAAGACTACCAACCAGATGTCTATAGCTTATATAAATATATATCCTTATTTATGATTTAATCTGTTTTTGAATTTTAGCTCTCATTACTCTTCCTCTTATGGAAGCAGTGACGACTCTCACCATCACCATCATGATTACTGAATATAGCCTCACTATTAGATACTGGCTCAAATCTAAGTTCATGACCACATAAAACTATCAAATCTTTTATTTCTTTGAAATTTTTGCTAATCATAAATTCAATTCCTTTCTCTTCCGATTTTAGAGGTTGATAAGATTTAGTAAAAATTTATACAAACAAGCAAATCTTTAGAAATCTTCATCCCCAGGAATGTGTTAAGCAAGAGATCTTATTTATTGTTAACTTTAAGTTTAAGAAATCAAAGATTCTGAAAGGAGCTTGTTATTTTTATTTCTTTAAATAATTTCTATAATCGAAGACATCCATTTATTGTTTTGGCAACTTATTCATTCCTAGAATTATAATCTATGTCTCAAAATAAATGTAATGAGCAAACATTATATCAATTAGTGAAATACAAATTTCATATGTTAAACTTGAATCAGCTCAAAGGCTTTAAATTGATTAAAGCTCAAATTTAAGTAGGAGATTTTAGAGAGAAAATGTTGATTAGCTACATAAATTGAGAAATTCAAAAGCTAAAGAATTATATTTTTATTAAAAAATAACACATTAAAAGTGTAAATGCTGAAAGGAAACTTACAAGTTTAAACTCGAGTTTTTCAGGTACATCTTGCCGAATAAAAAATGATTTTTATAAAAGAATCAAGTTAATTAAGTTATTCTTATATAAGGCAGGAATATATTCAACTTTTTCTACCTCCATTAATTTACAAAATTTTACTAAATTCATCCATATATATATATTAAAATTTATTAGAGAAGGTCGTCTTAGAATAGTCTGAATCAGATTCATGAGTGTATCTCTAAATTATATTGGTGGATCAAAATAAATGATATACAAAATTATTATTTATATTCATTAATTAAAAATTCTGGCAATAATTATAAATAAACATATCATTTACTAGACAATGAAAATAAGTCAAATCCTTACTCTTTCAGTCTTAGGACTTGTCTCAATCACCTAAGCTGAATCTTGCTGGGAAAACGCGTACGGCAGAGGATTAGGCAAAGTCATCACCAGCTGTGATGATGGCTGGGAGAAAAATGGAGCTCTCTGCTACCCCGACTGCCGCGATGGCTATTATGGGGAGGGTCCTGTATGCTGGCAAAGATGCCCAGGAGGCTTCGCTGACACCGGCTTGGACTGCCTCAAGCCCAAGTCCTACGGAAGAGGAGCTGGCTATCCTCTCTGGAGCAAACACTAGTGTGAGCACCATCACCACGAAGGCTGTGAAAAATGGGGAGCTTTGTATTACCCAAAATGCAGAGAAGGCTACCATAACGCAGCCTGCTGTGTCTGTTCACCCAATTGCATTAATGGTATGACTGATATTGGAGTCTCCTGCCAAAAGAAATCTTACGGAAGAGGTGTGGGAAAGCCCCTTGGCTGCAGCGGCGATCTACATGAGTATGGCGGTCTCTGCTACCCAGGCTGTCGCGATGGCTTCCATGGAGAGGGTCCTGTCTGCTGGCAAAACTGCCCCGCCGGAAAGCACACATGCGGTGCCCTCTGCACAGACTCCGCTGATTTAATCTTTTGAAGCTGTTATTTTGATGAATGCACTTCGACTGTGAAGGGAACTGTTGCAGGTGTGTTTGAAGTGGCAGTTGCCGCTGCAGTAGCTGAAACTACTGGTGATGTTGACATTACCTCCATTCTGTAGGGTTTGGGCGCAACAGCTTACAACTTAGCAAGCGCTGGTTGCGACATGCCCTCTTCAGTTCACTCAGAGTTTTAGGGTGCGGAGATAGCTAACGATTCCTCATCACAAGACTTCTCTAACTACTAGCCCGATATCATTAGCTTCTATCTTATATGAGAATTTGTCATTAAATTTAGTTCTGATCAATCGACCACTTATTGAAGTAGTGACGATTCCCATCACGGTGATTCTTGAATACTGCTTCACTACGTGATACCTTCTCAAATCAAGGTAATAGATCTGATCAATCTTTAAAATCCTTGATTTATTTCTTTGAAACTATTGCTAATCCTATAATCAGATTCTTACTCCTTTAGCCATAAAGCGTTGATAAGATTAAAAGGATTCGAGAATAATAATATTAGGATATTATTATAGCGCAGAAGCAATAACAATTTAATATATCTTGTTAAGAGGGTTTATAAACCATTCCATCCCACAGTATTTTAATAATTATTTAATTAAATAACCTATATTTGTCCTACCTCAAATATATAAATATACAGACACTAATGAATGATATATTTGCCGTTTCCTCTCTATAATTTTTTAGCTCAAAGACCTTAAGATATGGAATTTAAAAAGAAACTAACTGCCCTCTCAGTAGTAACCCTCTCTATTATATTCTATGCGGACACTGCTCAAGCAGGCTGCTGGAAGAAATCTCATGGCCGCGGTGCTGGAAAACCAATTACAGACTGTACAAATGGAGATGACAAAAATGGAGCCCTCTGTTACCCTCAGTGCAGCTCGGGATATCACGGAGTGGGACCTGTCTGCTGGCAAAGCTGCCCTGACGGCTACAAAGATACAGGAGTCGACTGTCTAAAGCCCTCTGCTTATGGAAGAGGAGCTGGCTATGTTCTCTGGAAGAGAGGGAAGTGCGAGGATGACAACGGTAGATCTTGCGAGAAGAACGGTGCTCTTTGGTATCCCACTTGCAGAGATGGATTCCACAACGTTGGCTGCTGTATCTGCTCTCCTGACTGTCCCTCAGGAATGCCTGATATTGGGGTCTCTTGTTAGAAGAGAACATACGGAAGAGGAGCTGGTTCAGTTCTTAAGTGCGCTCCAGGACTCGAGCTAAACGGTGCTCTCTGCTACCCTCAATCTATTCTACTGTAGATCTAGTAGCAACTTTATAATTTAAACTATTGCTGAATGCTAACCAGGATACCACGGAGTTGGTCCCGTCTGCTGGCAGAGCTGCCCTGCAGGTTACTAGGACTGCGGTGCTTTGTGTGCTGTTTAAGGCTAATGCTCAAGCGATGTCATGAACATTGTTTATTATTTCTGAATAGTCTAATAATACTTACTAGTGTTGGAGACGTTGCTCAGCTCTTTTACATTTGAATTGCTATGATTTAATTGAGCTAGTCGGGGATGCAGCTTTAGAAGCAGCAACTGATGGAGTGAGCACTCTAACAGTTGCTCAAAATGTTGGCACAGTCGCCCTTGATCTTGCAAACCAACTATGCGAAGGAAATGCAGCGAGCGCTTTCTACTACGACGTCTAGTCTGAACCATATCCCAGCCAAGTATACAGCTCCTACTATGATAATGGACACTCAAGCCATCACGACTCGCATTCCCATGGATCTTATCCTAGCTACCAATCATAACAAAGTGGTCACTCTCATCATGGCGATTATACTACTCAACAAAGCAGCAGTCACAGCCACTACTACCCTGAGGTTCAAGACTATTACTACATAGGCGATCATCAGAGAACTCACCATCAGGATATTGACTTCTATTGAGACACCAAATTCGAAGAAAGGGCTTTTTATAAATTTCTGTTTCTATTCTAACTATAGTGGTTATTCGATAAATTTCATAATTTTTTTTTTCCAAAAGTAATAAATTAATTATCATCTTTATCATCACCGAACGAGAAATTTATATTTAAAGATAGCAAATTAAAATATTATAAGGATATTTCCCGATTGACTAAATATAAAGCATCTGGACACTTTTAAGCTAAATTAATAAATCATTTTAACATAATCAGAAGATGAAAACTCAAATCTTAGCAGCAATTGCTATCACAACATTTGGACTTTTGGAATCCGCCGAGGCTGGATGTTGGAAGCACGCCTACGGAAGAGGGGCAGGTCATGTCATCACAACTTGCAGAGATGGTGAGGAGAGAAACGGAGCTCTCTGTTATCCCAACTGTAACGATGGCTATCATGGAGTGGGTCCAGTGTGCTGGTAGAGATGCCCTGATGGATTTACAGACACTGGAATTGATTGTCTCAAGCCTAAGTCTTACGGAAGAGGTGTGGGCTACGCTTTATGGCACAAGCACAAGTGCGAGAACAGCCACCCAGAGGGCTGCTAAAAATGGGGCGCTTTGTACTACCCAAGATGCAGAGATGGATTCCACAACGCAGCTTGTTGCATCTGCTCTCCTAATTGCGTCAACGGTATGACTGATATCGGAGTATCATGCTAGAAAAAGACTTATGGAAGAGGAGCAGGCAAGCCTTTAATTTGCAGTAGCGGCCTCGAAGAGAATGGAGCTCTCTGTTATCCCCAGTGTAAACCAGGTTTCAAAGGAAATGGACCTGTTTGCTGGTAGGAATGCCCTCCTGGCTATCACAACTGCGGAGCTATGTGCGTTGAAGATGGAAGCAGTTGCGAAATAATAAATGTTTTCGATATAAACAATTTGAAGTCTTTTTTACATTTTTATTTGCGCGAGGAAAGTGCTAAATATAGTAGACGGAATAGTTTCAGCTGCTGGGGAGGCTGTTGTTGGAGGTCTAACCGGGGATGTAGACGTTGAAGGAATCGCAGATAATGCAGGTTCGGCAGCTTAGGAGCTTGCTTAAGGCAAATGCCCTTATGCTCCTTCAGTTTAAATTCCTTCTTTTGAAGAGTAATCTTAATTAATCTTCCCTTACTCTAATGGATAAAATATTAGAAATAATATGCCTTTAAAAGATAAATATCCTAAATGGATGTAACAATCTTTGAATAATTTTGTATTAAGTTTACGAAGAACTAGATCCCTATGTGTAGGGCGTTACTGAAGCCTACCCCTTCTTTTAAGTCTAAGAAGATGACTTCTACGATTATTATTGAAACTGTAGCTTTAATATAAACTATCCACACAATAATCCAATAAATATCAAATTTATAAATTTTCAATGATCCAAATATGCTTCTCATCTTGATAATTTAAATATAAAAATAAAAATGTATGGATTAAAAATGAATCTTTTATTTCATAAAAATGATAGATTAATATGTATTTAAAGTATCAAATTTTAATTATATAAAGTATTAAATTGCTAATTCATGGCTTTGGATTGCTTAAATGAGAAAATAGTAATAATTATAGGATATTATTATTAATGAATCCTTTTGCAAATTCTTTGATCCGTTTTTTAAGTTTATCCTGGACTATAAATACTAAAGTTAAAGGACATTTTAATATAGATGCGCTTATATTCTAATATAAAATAAAAGTTACTAAAAGCACTTTATTTTTTAATTCAAGCCATAATATAAATTATTAAAGAAAAGCGAAAGATTTTTAAATTCTATTCAATCATTATTTGCGAGAAAAGATAAGTATAAATTATAGCAATAAATAATTAACAAAAGTTTAAAAAAGATATGCTAAATTAATTAAACTCTGAAAGTATATTTAACAATTTTAATTTAAAATTATAAATATTAATTCAAGGATTCTTAAACAGAAAGGGCTTTTATTTTGTGCAAAATAAAGTCCAGTCTCTCTTTGTAAAAAGTAAATTAAATTAGGGATTTACGTTGGTTAAATTCAAAAAATTTATCAAATTGTATTTAAAAATATCATCCAAAAATGAAATCGATATTCGCTTCCTCTTGAAATCTTCAACACTTATCAACCCAGATTTTTCTCTCAGATAAACACATATGATTTAAATGATTTGCTTACACTCAAAATAAACAATGATTCATGAATAATCAGTTTTAAAGTATCCATCTTCTTTAAAATTATTTTATAATAAAGTATATAAATTTTACTTCAAATATATTTTTCTATATTTAACTCAGAGATCTTAATTTTACAATTTAAAATATTCATCTTAAAATATGAAGCTTACGGCTACCTTAACTATTGTGTTCACTGTAACTGGATTCGTTCAATAAGCAGCAGGAAGCTGCTGGAAGCAATCTTATGGAAGAGGAGTAGGAGAGGTTATCACTACTTGCGATCGTGGCTTGGACAAGTCTGGCGCTCTTTGCTATCCTCCTTGCAAGCCAGGTTACAATGGAGGTGGTCCTGTCTGCTGGCAAAATTGCCCTGAAGGGTACACTGACACTGGAGGTGATTGCCTCAAGCCACCTGCCTATGGAAGAGGTGCAGGCTACGTCATTTGGGCTGAAGAACAATGCAAAAGCGAAACAGGGAGACCGTGTGAAAAATGGGGCGCACTCTGGTATCCAACTTGCAAAGATGGATTCCACAACTTCGCTTGCTGCGTCTGCTCCCCTAACTGCCCGAGTGACATGCCCGACATTGGAGTCTCCTGCTAGAAGAACTCTTATGGCCGAGGTGCCGGAGTCGTGCTTGGTTGCAGACCAGAATTGGAAATGTCTGGAGCACTCTGCTACCCTCCTTGTAAACCTGGTTTCCACGGAGCAGGTCCTGTATGCTGGTAAGATTGTCCTCCAGGCACCGACGAGTGTGGAGCTATGTGCTCTGACAAAGGAGCTTTATAATAAAATAACTTGCGCAGGCGAGGTCTTAGGAATAGCTGGTGATGTTTTCCAAATGGTTGGTGACGCGGCTGCTGAAGGTCTCACTGGAGGAATCGATACTATAGGGCTAGCTGAAAATGCTGGCTCAACAGCAATGGATTTGGCTAAATCTGTGTGCAGGTTAAACGTTGCTTTTTAAAATGTCTAAACGCCGTCCTCTAGCGGTTACTATAATAGAGATGCCTACTATCCTGAAGTAGAGGGCTACTATTATCCTGGTAGTGACCATCAAAGTACCGAGCCTTACGATGATCTCAGAGATATCGCTTATGTTTAATCATTAATTTTCTAAAGGAGGACAATAATTTATTAAATCATCTTCCAAGCAGTCATCTCACTAAGATTCACACCAGACTCACTAGTCACACAGCTCACATTATGACGTGGATGACTAGGGTCACTATATTCATCACCATGTAGTAAATTACTACGATTGAGTCGAGCTAAAACGTATCAATCAGTGATTAATCAATGCTTATAAACATATCTATATTTTCTTAGTATCAACTTTATCTTCAAAAGGAGAGAACGATCTAATAAATAGCCTTTACTCAAAATTATTTAATTCTGAAGTGAGTCATGGCAAAGTGAGCTCAGTGCGAAAAACAGCGAAAATGCCCTATTCTGAGATGAACCAAGAGAAGCAAGTGATGCCCCTTCACAAATTTGGGTTTCAACTTAACCTTTTTTTGCTAAATTTTAATTGCTCTAGGGATTTAAAGCAAGAGCCAAAATTTGAGATAAAGAGACCCTGATGAACTTGAGAGTAGCATCACTAATCAATCCACTGATTGATTAGTGATAATATTATAGTAAAGCAATTACATACATATAAGTAAGTGAATGGGAGCTAAAAGATAAGTGCAAATAGTGGTTACTTTACAAACCTGTTTCATTATATTTCAACAACAAAAAATAAATTCCAAAGAACAACTCAATGCACCAATAATGAGAACGATGACATGGACTAGGATAGCAGTCATAGTGGTCGTTAACTTAAAACTCATTCTTCAAAGAAAAATTTAAACAGGATGAAAATATTTATTCAATTAAAGATTCAAAATTGTAAATTATAAACTCTACTATAGAATTTCAGAGCTTAGTGAGAAGGTGCACCTGCATTACAAAGGTCAGATATCGAAGAAAGCATAGTTTGAAGAAGAAATTAAATATAAGGACAAGTGCATTCAAGAAGCTTATGTACTTCATCCTCTTTTTATCAAACTAGAGAAATATATTGAATTATTTGAGATTATCATAGAGAAGTTCACAGAGGATGAGATCGTTCTAATCATTTAAAACCTCAGCGTACACAAGACAAGTAAAGAGAAGAAGTCTTACACTAATTTGAACATCACTTTCTTTGGGTCGTTCTCCTCTACTTAGAATCTCTTCCTGTGTGCATCTTCAATAATCTCTTTGAGGTACTCTGCACGTACAGTAGCAAGGACGCCAAAGAAGAACCTTCGTTCTGGCAACTTGTTTGAGAGTTGTTCCTTGTTAGGAAGGAATAGAGCAACCTCCGGATCTCCCATCGCATCGTCATACATATTAGTGACTGAGATCTCAGGATAGTTTGGGATCTTCATCATGTTGACATCGATTGTTTTGAGAGCTTTCTTCTCATCAGCAAGAATTGCTTTGAGGAACGAGATCTTTGTTCCATACATTGTCGGAAGGAACAAACCAACTAAGATTATTGTTACTCCATATGAGAGCTTCTTACCTTGCTAAGTGAGGTACCTGTAGAGGTCTTCCTTGCTTCGGTAATTTCTTTGAACCTATCGCCAATCATAAATTCAGTTATTCCTTCTCACTCAAAATGAGATTGAGAAGATTAAAAGATTTCTAGAATAATAATATTAGGATATTATTATAGCCCAGCATTAAAAGATAAAAATATCTTGCTGGGAGACGCTTATAAACTCTTCCTACCTCTTGTATTTTAATAGTTTATTAAATTAAGTAACCTTATTTGCCCAAACTCAACTTGTCTTATAAAGTGTTCATTATATTTTTTATTGTAACTCAAAGATCCTAAGTTATGGAATTCTAAAAGAAAATAACTGCCCTTTCATTAGTAACCTTCACTATTCTATTTTACGCAGACACTGCCCAAGCAAGCTGCTGGAAGTAATCCTACGGGAGAGGCGTTGGAATGCCCACCACTGGCTGTGCAAATGGGGAGGAGTAGAGTGGAGCCCTTTGCTATCCTTAGTGTAACTCTGGCTATATCGGAGTGGGCCCTGTCTGCTGGCAGAGCTGCTCTGATGGTTATTAGGATACAGGAGCCGAATGCCTCAAGCCGTCTGCTTATGGTAGAGGTGCGGGTTACGTTCTCTGGTAGAGAGGGAAGTGTGAGGATGACAACGGCAGATCTTGCGAGAAGAACGGAGCTCTTTGGTACCCCACTTGCAAAGATGGATTCCATAGCGTCGGCTGCTGTATCTGCTCTCCTGATTGTCCTTCAGGAATGTCTGATAATGGGGTTTCTTGCTAAAAAAAATCTTACGGAAGAGGAGCTGGTTCTGTTCTCTAGAATGTTAGAGTCTTATAATAACGAAGAGCTCTCGACTACCCTCAATTCATTTAGCTGGTTTAGTATAATGTTTAAAGCTTATAGAATATTAAAGAATGTAAGCCAGGATACAAAGGATTTGGACCCTCCTGCTGGCAGAGCTGCCCTAAAGGTTACTAAGACTGCGGTGCTTTATGCGCTGATCAAGGATAATGCTCCAGCGACGTCATGAATATTGTTAATTTATATTTACCGTAATAAGGATATTTATAAATGTTGGTGATGTAGAACAGCTTATTTACACTTTTTTTAATTGCTTTGACTTAATTAAGCAAGTTGGAGACGCAGTTTTCCTAGCTTCAGCCAATGGAGTCAACACTCTAACAGTTGCTAAATAAATTGGCACAGCCGCTCTGAATCTTGCAAATAAACTATGCGAAGGAAATGAAGTGAGCGCTTTCTACTACGACGTCTATTCTGAACCATATCCCAGCCAAGTATACAGCTCCTACTATGACAATGGACACTCAAGTCATCACGATTCTCATACTCCGGGGGATATCCTAGCTATCAATCTCAATAAAGTGGTCACTCTCATCATTGATTACACTACTCAACAAAGCAGCAGTCACTACTACCCTGAAGTTTAAGACTACCACTACATAGAAGATCATCAGAGAACTCACCATTAGAATATTGACTTCTACTGAGACAAAAAGTTAAGACTTAATTATAAACTCCTCCTTCTAATAGTATATTTCATTAAATTTCATTATTTTATCTAAAAAACTGACAATAAATAATGATGATAATCACCACCTTATGAAATAATTTAAAATTATATAATAAATTTCACTATATTAAGGATATTTCCTATTAACTAATAACTTACGAAGAAGATGAAAAGTCAAATCTTAGCTACAATTGCTCTCACTACATTAGGACTTTTGGAATCCGCCGAGGCTGGATGTTGGAAGCACGCCTACGGAAGAGGGGCAGGTCATGTCATCACGACTTGCAGAGATGGTGAGGAGAGAAACGGAGCACTTTGCTATCCACACTGCAACGACGGCTACCATGGAGTAGGTCCAGTTTGTTGGTAGAGATGTCCCGATGGATTCACAGATACCGGTGTCGACTGCCTCAAGCCTAAGTCTTATGGAAGGGGTGTGGGATACGCTTTATGGCGCAAGCATAAGTGCGAGAGCAACCACCCAGAGGGTTGCTAAAAATGGGGAGCTCTCTATTATCCTAACTGCAGAGAGGGCTTTCACAACGCAGCCTGTTGCATCTGCTCTCCAAATTGTATCAACGGTATGACTGATATCGGAGTATCATGCTAAAAAAAGACTTATGGGAGAGGAGCAGGTAAGCCTTTAATTTGCAGCAGCGGTCTCGAAGAAAATGGAGCACTTTGCTATCCTCACTGCAAGCAAGGTTTCTATGGAGTTGGACCTGTCTGCTGGTAACACTGCCCTCAAGGTTATTATAACTGCGGAGCCATGTGCGTTAAAAATGGAAGTAGTTGCTATTTTTGAAAATTATTGAAAACATCATACTCATAGAAAGATAGCAGTATAAAACTATTTTACTACCTATCAATAATCCATTTATTTTGCGCTGGGAAAGTACTAAACATTGTGAATGACATTGTAAAAGCTATTGGAAAAGCAGTAATTGGAGGTGTTACTGGGGACGTTGACGTTGAGGGAATCGCAAAAAATGCAGGATCTGCAGCTAGGGAACTTGCACAGGGCAAATGCCCTTTTGGTCCTTCAGTTCAAACTCCCTCTTTTGAAGAGTAAACTTTCTAAAAAAAATTATACTATATGAAAGAAGTTTTCTAATTAATTTGATCCCTCTATTAATGATAGATAATCAATCTATTTTAAGTTAAAAACCAATTCTTTAATCATAAAAAAAGATATATCGACAATCGAAAGGGATAATTATAAACTATACATTTTTTAATTAGCATTTAGTTTATGAAGAAATATATCCCAACGTTGAGGGCTTTTCTCCTGCATTTCCTTTCTTTGAAGGCTACGAAGATGACTACTACTAATATGATTATTGAAAGTGTATCTTTAAGAATTATTATATAGGTAGCATCAAAAATAAAAAATATTATTAAATTATATCTTTCACAATCAAAAGAATGTTTATAATTTAATAAACATTAGTTTTCAATCTAAAAAATCAATTATTTTAGAATAGTTTCATCGCTTTTTAATCAAATTGATAGATCATTTTTATTTAAAATAATCTTTTGTCAGATGATGGGATAAAATTAGTTTGGATTGCATAATGTACATAATGAAAAAATAATAGTAATAATAATAGGATATTATTACAAATGAATCTTATCAAAAGTGTTTGAATCAACTTTTTTAACTTAGACTATAAATACTAAAGTTAAAGGGCATTTTATAATCAATTTATCTTAAATTAAATAAAAATTAAATAAGATTTTTTTTCTCATTAAAATCATTTTAAAATAAAAAGAGATGGCGGGACTTTAATTATCTTAGCTTTTCTTTCCTATTTAAAAATGTTAAGGATAAAGTTTTTGTAAATATAATAATGGTATCAAGAATTTCTTTAATTAGTTATTTAATCTAAGATTTTGTTTAGAAGTAAATTTAAAATAGAAAATTATTGATTTCATTTTACAAAATTTTCTAAAAGAAAAAATTAAAATTCAACAGTTGAAAAGCTGATGACTAGCCAGACACTTTTTTATAATCAAATTTTATTATAAAATAACTCAATAAATAATGAAGATTATCTATAAATGAAAGAATATGGATAAAATTTAATAAAATAACTTCTTTAAAATTATTTAAATATCCAAAGGCATTTTATAAATAATCAGTTTTAAAGTATCCATCTTCTTACCTATAATTTAATATTTTAATTAAAAAATTTAATAGGAAACTTAATATCAGCATTGGGCTTTTAATATCATTCGTAATTTCTAATAGATAATATAAAAAAATTATTTCTTAATTTATGGGAAACTATTTATTAAATCCTTCCAGCTGATTTATTGATCGAGAACCTTTAATTTTAAGCACTCTAGATTTGAATTTATCTTTGTAATTCTTTAATAACAAAGCAAGTATATCATGAAGCTATTGGCTGTCTGAAACCTTAAAATATAGGAAAAATGAGAGCAGAGGCTTTGTTAATAAATTCTTTCATCAACTTTATTTTATGTTAAAATATATTTAAAAATAGAAATCAGGTTCATTTCTTATTTTTTGCATTGTCTTAATAAATTTTAACCTATATATAAATGGAAAAGTAGAAGAAGGTTGATTGCAAATGAAAAGGCTATCAAATTATAACACATTTATAAGCTGCAATTTTATTGGCAATAGTCTTTGAGTATTTTTACTTCAATCTAGGAGTTAATCAATATACAATTATGGTAAAATTACTTTATTGAATATAATCGGTTGCTTATCTCACTTATGCGCCGGTTAAAATGGTTTATTTTAAATCTTTTACTCAGAATCAAGTCATCATCTTAAATGAAAATTGTTTCGTTAATTCTCCCAACTATTTTTATAATATTGCAAATTTAATTAGCTAAAAGCAATTAGTCTTATTAGAATTAGAGAAATATTCTTGCCATGAAATTCTTTTTATAAATTCTTATAGTATAGGATCGACGTGTATTAGGGGTAAATAATTTTATAATTTATTCTTATCTTTAATCGGCGGCTCTCAAATGGAGTCCCAGTCGAGCAGGCATTCCAAGAAGCGAAAGTTCGAGGAGTTCGACCCTACTCACTCCTCCTCTCTCGCCACCCCTACACACCGCCATCACATTCCCGACATGAACTTGATTCCACTACTGGAGAGTCGGCTTCCTCAGCCCAAGACGAAGTTTATTCGCAAATTTTGGTCACTGCGGCTGAGAGTACGATAAGTAATCACCTATGAACAGCAACTCTCCGCCATCTATCTCCGATTTGGATCTTTGCATTCAGAAGCAAATCCGCGGTTGACCTATCCTCAAGTTGCAAGCATACTTGGCTTGAGAGTTGGAGCCGTCAACATGATAGTCTAGCGTTGGCGCAGGAATGGCTTCATTGTGGTGGTGAACAAATCCAGACGAGACAAGAAGCGGTTACTCTCTCCCTACATCGAGCGTCGAATCACCTCCATCAAGGCACTCCACGAAACAGTACACCTGAGCCTAGTGCAGCGCTGTCATTTTCTTCATAAAAAATACGACATTCCGCTTCTATCAACGTTCGGGTTGAGAAAGATCTATCTCCGCAATGGAGTTAGGTACAGAGCGGCAGGCTATTCGTATCGCCGCAAAGAGGACAAGGAGCAGGAAGCGCAGCGCATGCAACAAGATTTCTCGAAGCGCCTGGCACGCTGGATCCTGGAGGGCCGACACGTGGTGTACATAGACGAGACAACATTCAACGAATGGCAGTCACCGAAGCGTAGCTGGCTCAAAGAGCACATGAGTGTTCAGATTCCCAGCACTCGGGGGAAGTCTCTCACAGTGATCGGAGCAATCAGCGAGGCCGGGGTCCTGCTACACAGTAAAATCATTGCCGGCAGTAACAACCTTCTTCACTTCCTGGCGTTCCTCTGGGTGCTAGGACCCCGGCTCAAGCCTGGCTCTATTATCATTAGGGAAACCCTCTCCATCCACAAGAGCTCTAAGGTTCGAGAAGCCATTCCGGCCTGCTGCCAGCTAGAATACTTGCCTTCTTATAGCTGCTTCCTCAATCCAATCGAGCGCCTCTGGGCGTTGTTGAAGCAAGACTGGCGCAGTCTCACCGTCTATCAGCTGGTACAGACCAACCAGCCATCCCCTCCCGAGCACATATTGAATGATGCAATTTAAAGTATTAATTAATAAGTAAAGGCTATCTCACGCTCACACTTCCGCACACTCCTCTCGTCGTTGAGAGGTCATTCAGGTTTGAAATCATTGCTGCTTGCTGCTCTTGCTCGGGGTTCTCTGCTTCTTATCCTACGCATTCTGGTGTTGTGGATCCTGCTGCAAATTCTTTGGATTCCTAATCTTGCTAAGTGCTCTTTTTTCCATAGCCACCTTCTCTCGCTCGATCTGCTTCTCAATTCGGTTCCTGATATCCTTTAGTCGCATCATCTTCTGGGTTGCTTTACCCTTATTTGCAAATCTCAGTCTCAGTGTCTTTCCTGATTTTCGAGAGGAAGGCAGGTTTTATCTCTACGGTTCGATATAAGTTGGCTTAAGCGGACTTGCGAGGCGCTACGTAATCTTTCATGAAGATATCTTCCTTCGGAGAGAAGGTAGACAGGATGGCTAAAATCCATCTCTTGTCTGGAAGATGCGATTTATCGATCATGAGGTTCTTGCCCATTCTATCCGCCACTGCTAGGAGTTTCTTCACAAGCACATCTACTGTCGGAGGGGAAGGACATGGCAGCAACTTGATTTCTCTGAATCTCGGGCTCTAGGCACTTCCATTGATCACGCTCAACATGTACTCTTCGGTCACCATTTTGGATTTAAACGATGGCAGAAAATACTGATTCCTCAGAGCAGCTTCGTACTGGTCTTCCTTGGACTTAATGAACTTTGCCAATTGATCGACTGAGGATTTTGAATCCACCATTTGAGAAGATATAATATATAATAAGTCAGACTTGTATTTCATTTACTCCACTTCCGCAATTGACTTTGATCTTATACTATTAGATTTATATAGCCTCTTTCTCAAGCTTTAAATAATTAACTAACCCTTGAAAACATTGAATTTTTAGATTAAATTATTGTAGAAAGAAATTTAATTAAAATCGGTATATTGTTAAAATAATAAATAAGGAGCTGCAACTTCATGGCTGTTTAAATCTCAGATTTTTTACCATTTGATATTCTATTTGCCCGATAGCTTATCAAAAATTAATAAGAGATTCTTCTTTAATCATCGCCTCAGCACCTCTCACCAGCGAGATTTTATGTGTGCATTTTCTTGATATTGAAATTCTTGGCTCTCTTCTACTTGTGTATCTTATAACTCTTGGCTGAGCATTCCTCCACAAAATTTACAAGGATGAAAAGTTCTTATAATTTTATGATGAATAGAATGGTCTAATAATTATTCTATTTGAAGATAGTTTAAGTGCCACAATTTTATTCCATTTAAATTTAATAACTAATTTAATTCTCTTTTTTATTAAATTCTTTGCCAAAAAAAGCGAAATTTTATTCAAAATTTTATGAGGTCAAATTTAAAGAATTGAAGATTAATTTATTACCAAAACTAAAGCTATAGATAGCTAGTTATAAGGTTTAAAGTGTTATTGTTAACAAAGAGCTTAAATTTTATGTTTTTTCTTTATAGTTTTTGCTCTATAATAGTAAGGAAGGTTAATATGCATTTATTCAATTTAAGAACTAAGGGAATGAATTTTCTTAATTACTGTCAAAATATATTTCCTAATTAAAATTTTTAAAAAAGGGGTATAAATTTAAATTTGGAAATTATTAATATAAAAAACTTTTTTCTAGCAACATAATTGTATTTAATTTCAGAGCTAATATTGAATTGATATTTTACGATTTGATGGTCGATAATAATTAAGTTAAGATAGTACTTTAAAGCTTTTTATCTCTAAATTGGCATTTATCTTTAAATATTAAATATGCATTATAGTATTTTTCAGTCATCAATTTAGGTTAGTAAAGTAAACTCAGAGTACTATTAGTGAGTTTGAAATTAGATTTTTCTGAATATCACTAGCAAATCTAAAGTGTAGGGCTAATTGTTTGCTCGAATTGTTGGCCTCTAATTCCTTGAATTAAGCCATATGCTGAGGATACAGCTAAGAACATATTTTAATCCCCTCCTTTGTCAGGATGATACTTCAATATAAGTGCTCTAAACTTTTTAGTTAGTCCCCAGTCCATCTTTAAAATAGTCCTAAGATTAAGCTTGATTGCATTCTCTCGAACTGTCGCTTGTAAAGAGCATTTAATTCATTTTGATCATCTTTAATAAATAAGGACCAAAACTTATCCCCAAGATAGTAATCGCCAACTCCTACTGCTATTGCAGCTAAAGCTCCAAGGAATATACCAGCAGGGCCCGCGCAAGCAGAAGCGGCCAGTATTGTTCCAGCTATTCCTAATCCTGTTGTGGCACCTAATCTTAAAAATAATAAGCATAATGGATATCATAATAGGCTTAAGACTACCTTCAAAAGGAGGCTTGTATATTTATAGTTAAAACAATAAATGGGTTTATAAAATTAAACAAATAAAAACGAAATTCTTTGGTAGCCAAATTTAATTTTTAATTAATTCTGAAAATTTTTAAATTAGCATTTTTATATTTTTAAATTTCCCCTTTTTAATAATTTTATCTTAAAAACTATCTTGACATTTGAGTGTTTATTTGATTTTTTAACCTGAAATAAAAAAAAAAAATGCCTTTTAAATAATTTTTAAAAATTTAAAATTTTTTTCATTTTAAAATTTAAAAAATGCTTCTTTTAGGCTTCGATTTATTTTAAATAAAACTAATTTTAAGTAAAAATATTCTGATATTTATAGACCTTATATTGATCAATGAAATAAATTGACTAATGATTGAAGAATATATCATGGGATATTACTAATTAAACGTTGATTTTTGAAATTGTTAAAACCTAATTAACTTTGAAAGAATTAACGTAATTGGAAAGGAATAATTTTTTGGGGCCTGGGGGAAATCACCTTAGAATAAACGAAGTAAAAATCGCAAAAAAGATTAATAGGGCTAAAAAATTTAAATATAGACATCAGTAATTATAACTTACATTACTTCAAAAATTTAGAAAAGAATTTTTTTTCCCTCAACCCCCCCCCCGCCCATTTATTAAATTTCTAGTTTAATAATTACCAGGCCCACCCACCACCCAAAACGAGCACGACAACTACAAAAAGTCAAAAGTAAGTATTAAAATTTTTACAAAATTTTTGCTTCTACCCATGATTTTCAGAATAATCAAAAATTAAGAAATTTTAAAAATATTGACTCAAATATATATGGATTGAATTGATAAATAGGATCGTGATTGATGTTCATATAATTTCATTTATTTTTATATAGAAGCATACTTACTTTTGACTTTTTGTAGTTGTCGTGCTCGTTTTGGTTGTGGGTGGGCCTGGTAATTATTAAACTAGAAATTTAATGAATGGGCGAAGGGGGGGGTCTGATGGAGAAAAAAACTTCAATTTCTAAATTTTTGAATGTAATGTAAGTTATAATTACTGATGTCTATATTTAAATTTTTTAGCCCTATTAATCTCTTTTGCGATTTTTACTTACAGTTATATGTATAATGGCTGAGTTCCCTCATGGCCCTATATATATTTATTCCCTTCAAATTACGTTAATTCGTTCAAAGTTAATTAGGTTTTAACAATTTCAAAAATCAACGTTTAATTATTAATATTATTCTCTTCTTTATTAGTAAATAGCCATATTAGACGCAATCATATACTAAATTATAAGACATTTTAAGCAGAATTACTGAGAATTCTTCAAATATTTTTTTAAGATTTTAATGGTTTATTTTCTATAATGATTTAAAAGAGACAATTTGATTAAAACTATAAGGAGGCTGCAGTATGGAAGCAAAATTAAATTAACTCAACCTTCGATCAAATGTCTCGAGTGCTTAAAATTAAACGTTATATAGCGATTTGCATTTTATAAAAATCATGGTTATCTCCCAACTGAGTTCTCTCATATCAAAATTGCAAGTAAATAAAGTTCTTTGAATTTTCATTGACTAACTTCGAGACTCTTATATTTTTACCTCTTATCCAATTCTATTTTATTTAGAATTTATTTTTATCTTCCTACACATATTCATTCAGGCAAATAATATTGCTACTCAGCTAATAGATAAATCTTCTCCAGAATAAAAATCTTATACAAAATTAAAACTATAATTATTTATGATGTTTTAGTATTTAATTAAGCAAAAAAATAGGCAAAATTTACTAAATACTTTAATTTCTGATAGAATATTATTTACTGAAGCTTTAATACTTACAATGCTTGATTCATTTTAAGTAAAGAATAATTTAAAAATTATTTTGGGGGGGGGACGGAAGTGCACACCTCCCTCCCTAAATATGAACAAAATGTCAATAAAAGTGCCCATAGAGTGTCAAAATCAGCTAAAAATGCAAAAATTTATGTAATTCTGGCTTTTAAAATTTCCAAGAGGGTCATTTTTACGAATTTCAGTTTTTATGGTATTATCTATTAATATTATTTATTGAATTTAATATTGATGACTGATTGATGTTATGATTATGTTTTATTCCCCAAAAATAACTAAGTTTCATTTAATTACTTTATATTAAGCTATTTTTAAAGAGGTTATCTGCTATTTAGTAAATCCCCTAATATCTGGATTATTTGAGAACTTATGGTCTATGAATTGTTATGATTATTCTTAAAAATTGTACATATAATTGTATGATCCTCTAAAGTATGTGATAGAGTTTATCAGTGAGTTTGCAGCAGTATTTTTATTTAATTTGAGATATAGTGATCTTTGCTATTATATTTAAACTTGTCAGATTCTACTTTAAATAATATTCAAGTTAAGAATGCAAAAATTTTGATAAAACAACTAAATCATATTTAATAAACTGAAGGGCGAATCATAAATATTATGTTTTCAGCTTTGTTTTTTAAAATTCTAGTTTCCGTTGACATTTCTACAGCTGCCGGCCATTTGAAGCATGTGGAAGCAGTCACAGTTGAAAACCGAGTTTAAATCTAGGTGGAATTTATTTGAAAAACCGAAATTAATTAAAATTAAACCGTCTAATTATTGTGTTACGCACCAATTAAATCAAAAATTAACTTTCACCGATTAGTACATTGGTACAATTAAGGCGTCAACCATTTCAAACCGTCTGCTATGTCAGTCGTACAGTTTATTCGTGTAATGTCTCTCCGGCTGCTCTCCATTGGTCTCGGAAGTGAGGAAAGAACATGGCTACCCCCGCAGCTGATGTAGTAGGTGTGCTCCTTGGCCAATGCGGTAAAGTCATCAGGGACACGGGTTCGAACCCCACAGGTGGCCGCCTCATACCGTAATTCATTGTTACTGTTGCTCAACTCATCCTTACCAAGTCTTCTTTGTAAACTCCGGCTTTCTCACACATACCGTACCCTGCCACCAGTGGGGTTCGAACCCGTGTTCCTGATGACTTTACCGCATTGGCCAAGGAGCACACCTACTACATCAGCTGCGGGAGTAGCCATGTTCTTTCCTCACTTCCGAGACCAATGGAGAGCAGCCGGAGAGACATTACACGAATAAACTGCACGCCTGACATAGCAGACGGTTTGAAATGGTTGACGCCTTAATTGTACCAATGTACTAATCGGTGAAAGTTAATTTTTGATTTAATTGGTGCGTAACACAATAATTAGACGGTTTAATTTTAATTAATTTCGGTTTTTCAAATAAATTCAACCTAGATTTAAACTCGGTTTTCAACTGTGACTGCTTCCACATGCTTCAATTGGCAGGCAGCTGTAGAAATGTCAACGGAAACTAGAATTTTAAAAAACAAAGCTGAAAACATAATAATGAATATATTGACTCTAGGATCTTAATAAGACTTTATATTCATGAGTAAAATAGAGCTCGGAAATAATTTTAAGGTCATTTCATAAAATTTGAAATCATAAATTTTGACCCTCATGGAAAATTTGAAAGCTAAAAATTCTTAAATATTGGCATTTTTAGACGGTTTTGGTCTATATCAATATTTTTCATAAATTTTTATCATAAAAAGTGGGTGGTGTGCACTTCCGTCTCTCCCCCCCATTATTTTAATTTATTAAAATCTTAAATTCCTTAATAATGTTGTAAGAAGCATATCCAAGCATGAGCCCGGTCAAGATAGGCCCAGCATATTTAGAAACTGCAGCAATTCCTCCTTTTAGTCCGACAGCTCCTTATTTCAGAGCTTGATTTCCCCAAATTGATGCAAATGCTAAGCTGCCACCTACCACAAATCCGATTCCGGCTGCTTTTCCTGTAGTTTTAATATCGGTAAAGTGAAAATTAAGCCAAATTTAATAAAAAGTAATCACGTTTTTTAATTCATTTATCATATTTTAATTTATAATCGAAAAAGCTTTATTAAGCTAATAGAAACTTTTAATATTAGGCTCTTTCATTTTAAATTAAGCTATAGATATATTTAAGCTGCATTGTAATAAATAGTTTGAGGGATAATATTATCCGTTCAGCCCAGACTTTTCACTACTGGCTAGAAAGCCAGCTTTTACTGTAAGTAGCCACTGTTTTTAGTCTTTTTACTGAACTTTAGAGAAGTAGGTTAGAAACCATTTATAACTGGCATGATGGTCAAGAACGTTCCCTATAATTGTGTGATTTAATAAAGTAAAATTTCCTTTTTTCAAATTTTTGTAGCAATACTCGGCCGATAAGGATCTCTTACAGTACTAAATTTTAACCCAGATGGCAAGTGCTTCGTTCTCTTTCGTCCAGGCCTTACAGAAGGAAACTCAAAATTTTTTTAAAATCGGGGCTAAACGTATAATAGTGGGTGCAAGCTTTAGAAGAGATTTTATTTTAACGAAATTCTTGAAAGAGCTAAAGTCAAAGACTTAATAGTTGAATGAATTATAGTAGGAATTTTAATTAAAACCGGTGATTGGTTAAAATAATAAATGGAGAGTTGCAACTTCGTGTCAGTTTATAACGCTGTTTCACCCCCTGATCTGCAGCTTGTTCGATAGCTTATCAAAAATTAATATGTGTTTCTTCTTTAATCATCATCGTAGCACCTCTCAGCAGTGAGATATGACTCACGCATTCTTCATCGTCTTCATCATCATCTTCATAAAAACTTGTGTCGCTTATAACTCTTGATCGAGCGCTCCCACACAAAAGTTGCAAGAATAAAAAGTTCTTAGAATTTTATGCTGAATCGAATGATGTAATTATTATTTCAATTGGACACACTTCAACTGCGACTCATTTCTTCCATTTTAATTTAATCACTTTTTTTGTAAAGAAAAGAAGCTCTAAATATTTTTAGATTATCTTAAAATTAAATATATTGATGTGCTCTTTATAAAATAATATTTACGCTATAAAATATGTTGGATTGAGAATACTTGTGGAGTTTGAAAGGATGAATAAACATAATTTAGTGTAAAAATTATTTATTTTATCTCTAGCAATGTAAATTAAAGCAGATGTATAATGGATTTTGAAAGTGAATTGAAGATACTAAATTGATTAAATATGATTTCCCTGCTTGATTTAATTAAATATAATATTGCAATAATATTCAAAGCGCATTCCTTGCCTGAAATTTTTCCATTACGATATTTACGGATTTCCTAGTCACTAGATATGATCAAAGCTATGATTCCAGATACAGCTGCTGTAATTATGCCAACATTTCTAGCTTCTTTGAGAATAATCTTTAAGTGGCCCTTTTCAATAGGTAAATACTTGATATCTTGTTTAATCTTTTGCTTAATATGATTCTCTAATTCCTATCTCTAAACATTTAAGTCGTCTATGCTTTCCATTAACTGATAGATTTCATTTTGTAATTTTTGTTATCTTATTTCTTGACCTCTCAATTATGAATCAATGTTTTTTTTAAAAAATATTTAACTTATCTTTTTTATGAAAGTCGTGGATTTTATTATAATAATCTTTAGAAAGGAAAGGATTGAATTTATTATTTCTACCATCAATTAAATTAAATTATTGGCTGCATAAAGTCCAGAGTTACCAATAGTATAAGTCATAGCTTTTGCATTTCGACCATATATTTTTAATAAAGGGGAATTTTAAAGTCTTTCAAATTTTCAAATTTTTAGATTTGAATTATTATTCAATAGGACTTCCAGAGGAAGATGGAGTTGCTGATGGAGCTGACTCGGAAAAAAAGGGAAATAAAAAAGAGTGGTTGCAGCAGACGACGCACCGACTACGGCGACTACAGTGCTACTAGAGCATTCCAAGACAGATCGAACCTAGTTGAGGATGACTAGAGACTGACAGCGGCCATCCTATGACTACCGCTATGAGGCACCCTGAATCAGACACCGGAGGCAGAGTGCACGCTCTCTTTGACCAGTCCACTGAGCCCCCAGGCATGGCGCCCGAGGCCCCCGAGTGACCGGCACCTCACGCCCTCAGTCAGGGAGGGTTTGAACTGCAGGGATTCCTGGCCATTGCCCTGTGCAGTGAGTGGTAACGCCCGCGTCCTCTTGCGGCTATCGGCTGTGGGCCCCCCTGGTCAGTGGTCAGTAGAGAGTACCGGTGATGCATTCGAGGGAGACCGTATGAGCCCCCATATTTATGAGGGGGACAGGTGGGGGTTTTAAATAGTCAAACCAATCACTCTAATTCCTAATCTCTAATCTTCCTCCGGAAGTCCTATTTAATAATGCTTGAGTTGTTTAATTAAGTCTGATCTCTATAAAGAGGTTGGAACTTGATTATTCTTTTACATGCTCAATAATTCATCATTCTTCATCATTCATCATCATAGCTTTGGATTAATTTCATAAAAGGCTTTTAAATACGTTGCCAAAGATGATGAAGAAGATTAAAGAAATTTAATGAGTTTTAGATAATAAGGTTGAAAAATCTAAAAATAGGCATCGCAAATGTTTTAAGTTGAATTTACTAGTATTTGAATTTTTTTATTTTCTTTCATTAAAATGTTCATTTATGATAATTTTACGGTTTTGTGATTAATAATTTAATGAAAATATGATTTTAATTGCTAATTATTTGTTAAATAAAACTATTTTTATAATTTGATTATGATAAGATTTATGACTTAAAAATTCCTACCTAACATCCTTATTTATTATCATCATAAATGGCGAGTAATTTATTCAGTTAAAAGTAATAGAATACATAAAACTTAAATTTGAAAAAAATTAGATTTATATATAATTTGATATAAAATTTATTCCATTTTATAAAAATAAGAGAGGTAACTCTTGGAAATTTTTCTGGATGGCTTTAATTAGAGATAATAGAGTAATAGATTAGTGTGGAAGTAGGAAAGTGGCATCAAGATATATCACATCTTAGAGGTACTTTCAGAAATCATTTAAGATATTTACAATATAATTCCGATAAATTTCTGGATAAGTTAAAAAATATGGTTAGACATTGAATCTTAGAATTTTTTTGCTATAATTATCAAAACTGTAAAAATTGTAACCCACTCAAAGTTTTACATTTTATTTGTAATAATATCTTAATGATAATCGCTCTGTAAATTATTTTATTGTAGTTACTAGATTTAGTCATTTGCATTATCAATTTATTGTAATTACCTGTTCACGATTATCTCTTACTTCTTTACATCTTCAAGTCTCACCTTAAAATTTAATAAATATAAATATGTATAAGATAGAGAATAATTTTGAGTAAATTTAACCTTGCTTATTATTTTTTTAAAGTAGATTTAATTGAAAACCTAAAATGCGGGGATTATAATAGAAAATGAAGAAGTGTTAAAGGCAATTTTTTAAAAATAGTTCTTAGAATTTATGAAATGTTTTTTTTTTTTAAAACAAAGATGTATATATTTATTGTTAGATTGCTGAACTTTCAAATCGAGAAGCTAATTACATTAATTTAAAATGTCGCTAGGGTCATATCTAAGATAAGTAAACTTAAAATTATTGATCAACGAGAATATGAATTGCGAAACAAATATATCAAAACAATTCAATTTACGTTTTTTAATATTTTAGGCAGTCTGTAAAATTTGTGATGTCTTGGTAAAATTAAATAATAAGGGACCAAAGATCCTAATCTATTTATAATTTAGTAATTAAATGAAGAAGCCGAAATTTAGATTATGGAATATGATGGGTCAGATTGCTCTATATTTGCATTTTTTATAAAATGGGAATTTTATTAAATGCTTATATTTCTCTTGTCTGAAAAGTATAATTTACATATATAATTCCAAGATAAGTTTCTTAAGTAATAAAATTTCTGAATTATTCAGAGTCTATTATTTCTCCTAGCATTTATTAATTATCATTTAGGAATTTAACGATGTTCTCAGCGCTCTCTGCCTTCACTTTAAATTTCCCTAGATCAATTTCCTTCTTGAAATGCTGAGGATTTTAAGCCTATTCAACTATTATACTTTTAAGGTATGATTTTTAAAATGATAGAAATATAATGTACTTTTTACTACTTAACGTAAAAGGAATTAATGAATTATATATTACTCTGCAGGGGTATACACCATTAGGGATATAACAGTAAGTTAAAATTTCGAAAAGAGATTAGTAGGGAGAAAATTTAATTTTAGAGATTAACTATATTAACTTACATCAGATTAAAAATTTTAGAAATGGACAATTTTTCTCTAGTATACCCCTTCGCCAACTTATTAAATTTCTATCAATAATAATTCACAGGACCACCCACCACCGTCCAAGTGAACGAAAACTACAAATAAGCAAGGTAAGTGTTCTTCATATTTATATATTTATTCATTAGACACTCATAATACTTGCAATTATGTATTCCTAAAATATTTCTGGAGCAATTAAGATGGAGGTCCATGGAATTAATTTCCATTTTATTATTCTGAAAATCAGATAATGAGTCAAAAATTTTATAAAATTTTTTATACTTACCTTGCTTATTTGTAGTTTTCGTTCACTTGGACGGTGGTGGGTGGTCCTGTGAATTATTATTGATAGAAATTTAATAAGTTGGCGAAGGGGTATACTAGAGAAAAATTGTCCATTTCTAAAATTTTTAATCTGATGTAAGTTAATATAGTTAATCTCTAAAATTAAATTTTCTCCCTACTAATCTCTTTTCGAAATTTTAACTTACTGTTATATCCCTAATGGTGTATACCCCTGCAGAGTAATATATAATTCATTAATTCCTTTTACGTTAAGTAGTAAAAAGTACATTATATTTCTATCATTTTAAAAATCATACCTTAAAAGTATAATATATCCTTAGGACCTATCAGCTAGATTTAATTTAAAAAAATCCAAAGGGCTCAAAAAACCCTTTTTAAAATTTTTTCACAAAAAAATTTTAATAAAATTTTTTTGAGAAAAATTTTTTTAGACAAAAAATTTCGAATTTTAGTTTTAAAAAAAAAAGCTTTAATATATTTATTTGGTATTAAGATTTTAAAATTTACAAATTAGTTCTTCTTTATGAAAAAAATAAGTTTTAAAAATTTAAAAATAAAAAAAAAAATAATTAGCAGGAATAACTTATCTTCAATGATAATCTACTCCTTATTATCCGTTTAGCCCCGTTTTTAAAAAAACTTTTCATTTTCCCTTTCTGGCCCGGACGAAAGAGGGCTAAGCAGTTACCATCTGGGTTAAAACTTTGGGAAGGGGCTCTTTGTCGGGCCCAGAATTCTAGAAAAATGTAAAAAAAAGGGAATTTTTTCTTTTTAAATCCCCCAATTGTAGGGAAATTATGGATTCAACATGCCAATCATGGGTGGATTTAAGCCCTTCTCTAAAATTCAGAAAAAAATAAAAAAAGTGGCTATTTTGGGCAGTAGCTTCCTAGCCGTAGTGAAAAACGGGCGAACGTTAATATTAAGAAGGTAAAGATGCCCTTGAAAATATCTTATTTTAAACATAACAGCTCAGTTCCTCGAAATCTACACTTTATTTTTGAAAATGAGATCTGTAAAATAACAATTTTAGGAAATTATTAAGATATTTTTTCCCGAAAGGATAGTTAGATTTCTAACGACCGGTCAGTAAAATATGAAAACTGCCTTAATTTATTTTGTCAATGCTGAGAAATATTTCGTAATTTAAAATGGTAAATAAATATAAAAAAGGTAGTTAAATTCACAAAATTTATTTTCTAAAAATTAAAAAATGATTTCTTGAGGAGCAAGTTCGTTAAAATGTTAATAGTCATGATTGTTATTTAGATAACTCTCAACAAATTTCCTTTCATGAGCCTATAGTCCTTCTTAGTTGCTAGTATATTTGAACTATACTCCTTTAATCTATCCATCTACTTGATAAACTCCATCTGCATACTATGGTGTATCCTTATATTCAACACCAGTAGGAGTTTAAGATGGATACATGCCTTTTCCATCTCCTCCAAGATTCTTCACTGGAATATTTTTGTAATTAGCTTCTGCCTATATTCTTCCGTGGTTTATTTCCTCAAAGGCGAACCCCATAGCTCTATTCTACTCTTTTGGTATATTATTTATAAATACTGTTCCTAATTACATTTGTATGAATAAATTAATTGAGCTTGAGGAAATTTGCTATTGAGAATGAGGGTAATCAGGAGTATGAATTGTAAATAAATTATAATTTAATTTCTTTGTATTCTTAGGAATATAAATTCCACTTATAATTCTTTTAGTAATTTCTTTAAACTTCTCTACATAGTAAAACTTCCTGAGCATTCAAACCAAAACCCCATAATATAAAAGAAAGTGAAATAATTGTGTATAATTAATTTTCTTATTAATCTTAAATCATCTAAATTTAACCCTAAACAGCAATCTAAAGTCTTTTTAGGAGGTGCCCTTAGTCGTATCATATTCTCTGAATTTAATTACCTTTAAGGCTTCTCTTCTCAGATAACTAAAGTGTTAGGTTTATAGGTTGCTTGTTATACTTTGTTTACTAACTTTTTCAAAGTTTTGATCTTGTCTATCTTACAATGTCTTGTTGCATATATTCATATCTTCATTTCACATAGTAGTATTCCTCTGGTTCATATCGCATTAAAGTATGATTTGCAACTATAGACCAAATGCCCCACTGCACTGAACCGTTGAGCCAAGTTGTCTCTATGGAAGTAGCCTGCAGTTCCTTCACCGATGCTTCCTCAATGTTTTCTCTTCTTAAACTCTGTTGAAGTCTATGACAGTTTCTGACTGGTTCAAAGTTTATAATGATGTTTCTGGCTTAGATCTTGTGACATTCCATTAAAGCAAATTCATCACTCCTCTAACGAGGTCAGTGAAAGCAGTAAGCTAGTACTTGTTGCCCCTCGTGCTGAGAAATTCTCTTAGTGTGATCTCCCATTTAGGAAGGCGAATGGCAAATTAATCATTGATCGATAAGAACCCCAGCAAGATGAAAACGTACTTCAAGTTTTTGTCCCTCGCTTCTCTCAACACTGTCAGTTCGTTCGCGAATCAAGACCTCTCTTTTCCCTTCTTTAAAAGGGTATTCGTAAGGAAGATCTTTAAGCATACTCTTTTGTATGATGGTGTTCTTCGCTTCGCATCAGCAAGTGGAGGTAATTTGAAACACTCCTCCAAAGTTACAACTCTCAGCAGGGAGTCTTCTTTGAGCTAGCTGAACTTTACTGAACCATCATAAGCTTTATTCATAATCAATCTTCCTCTTCTTCTCCTCTTCTTCCTCTTTAGTTGAACCTTGTCAATGTATCGTGCTTGCCTCTTAGCGGGCACCATCTTTAAAGTTTCTTATCCCAATTACGAACTCAGCCATTGTTTTTTCCATGTTTTCTTGAGGAAAGCAGAGTGAGAGAATGTCTGTTCAAAATTGAGCAAGGAAAAGCGACCTTCCACTTTCTAATGTTCATATAATCTTAGTTTGTCTAGGGGACTTCCTTGATGTGCCGTTGAGGCTCTGAAGATATTCAAACTGTCGTTGACATTACTCGCATCAAAATTTTCTTCTCCTCATTGATCTCTGGCAAAACAAGAGGAGCATCAGGTGCGATAGTTTAAACGCCCACCAAACTTCTAACTCTTGGTTTGACAATTAAGCACAAGATCTTTTTGCTCGAGCTCAAGTTCAGAGAGCTCTCCCTTGCACTTAGTGCACAGCTCTTGTTTGGTTCTGTTCCAACAGTTGCTTGTTGCTAAGGTTTTCTTTTCTTAGCTAGTTGTTGCCATCTTTAATTAAATTTAAATATGAAGAGCCCGCCATTATTTTATTATGCTGTTCCCTAGTGCAGAGCATCAGGAACATCAAGTGCAAAAGACGTCAGTTATTGATGTTCTTCATTTCTTATTATTATAGATAGCTCCATATTTAATCTCTTATTCTGCTGATTTTGCTCAATTAATTTCAAAACGCGTTAGTAGTGCTACTAATTCCTTTTGGCAACCATGTTAGTAATTCGACGTCACGAAAGGTTTAAAAATAGCTGTACTAATTTTGCAACGCGATTGAACTTTACAAATTAAGTTGCAGAAAACTTTATATTGCTACTAATTAAGTTTAAGTATAATTAGTTTTAAATTTTAAATGGAGCCACCACATATAAAAAGAGCTCCATCTTCACAACTTTCACTGATTCGCTTAGTTCTCTAGCTCTATCTATTTCAGCTTGTTCCTATAGGATCTCACTATTAATAGTAAAACTTAGCTTCGTTCGGATCTAGATCATAATAATAACTTTGATTTTCAAATAGAACAACGAGTACTCGAGCAAGATGGAGGAAAACTTGAATGTTAAGCATTAGAGTGGAAGCTCAAGAGTTGAGCAACAGGTTCCGAAGCAAGGAAGACCTCTACAGGTACCTCACTTAGCAAGATAAGAGCTCTCATGCTATGAAGTAACAATAATCTTAGTTTTAATAAAAGATTTGCAAGAATAGACTCATTAATTATTGTACTTGCTTTTAAATTTTTCTGTGACTATTAACTCGATATTTATTAATTTAACTTTCTTTTTAAATTTGGAGAGTATTAGGAGGGTAGTTGGGATCCCTCAATAACCTAATATTTTGCTCTTTCTTCATAATTGTATCGAAGCATCCTTTCTACTGTCCTTCTTAGTAATCCCGCTAATAGCCGTCAATTTTATTTTAGACATTTAAGTTTGCTCTGTCTCTGAATCCTTGATCAACAGGAATTTAGTTGTCTTACTAATTTTATTAAGAAACTTTTTCTTCCTCCTTTTCTTCTTCCTTTTAATCCTCATTAGATTCTCCGTCAGCTGTGCTTATAGAATTCTCAGACTCAGCCTCCATCTAGCTTGCTAAGATGCTCTAAAACTAATTGAACAAGTCAGTGAACTTCGAAGCGTCTACCTCAGGAATTAATAATAGTAATTCATTTTCAATTCAATATTATATGAGGCTCAAAGATATCTCACCATAAACAATTACTTTAGCAAATAAAAATGAAACAAACTTCTTTTACTTAAGAAACTTAGGCATAAAATTAAACTTAAATAAACTCATCTCCCTTTAATATAAAGATGCAAATATTTGGAATATGATTAAATACAAAGGTGAGATGTGCTAGGTATGCAAACATTGTAAATTGGAGTTAGAATTAGATTATATTAAAAATGAAAATGGGCAATAGATTTTTTATTAAAGAAATTGAACAAATTAAGAAGTATGATCATTAGGAATTTATGTACTAAATTTTCTTCTAATAAATACTTAATATATTTGAATGTCAGCGAGTTGAATTTTCTGTCTTAGTTTATGAAAATTCTCTTTTTTAGTGTCCATTTCAACCTAAATCTTGAACACAAACTCCTCAGTTTAAGTTCTTTCTGAAGCCCATTTAGTAAATTATTAGAGTAAGTGAACGGAAACAGACTTTGTCAGTGTGTATTAGAGTTCAGCGTTGAAAATAGTCTTGGCTTGAGAATAGACAATTTAGGGAAATAGGACTTTAAACATTTAATTGTCTTTCAAAATGAAGTAGTCGCTCTTCTAAACAAATAAAACCCAAATAGCCATTAAAAAAGGAGCCCAACGAATTTTAATTACTTATTTATAAGGTCATTCAATTGTTTAATATTTCAAGTAAAAATGATAATTCTTTATTTTCAACTAGACATTTATTAGGTTCACTATTCAATATTTAAAATTATAAAAAACTTTATCAAATCAATTTAATAGTGTTCTTTTTCTTTAAAATTTGTTGCAAAACTTTTATATCTGCTCTGAGAGATAATGATTTTCGAATTTGTCATTATAGGTAAAATAGAATTAAGAAATTAAAAAATGTGAAATGCAACAGTGGGATAAATAAAAACTTTTTAATTACAAGACAGAATACAAAAAAAAAACATTGAATATGAATATATGTACATTTTAGTTATTTGCATGCAATTTTCTAAGTACAACTGACATATTTCATCCAACATGCATGGTATTATTTTTATGAATCATTACGTTTTCTATCATTGTATTTATTTAATTGGCTGTAATTCTTTATTATGAGTGAGAGATAGTCTGCATTTTATTATTGACAACTTTTTTCGTCCAATAAGATGATAGAGTTTTTGAAAATGAGGAAAGGAGAAGATTATTTATCGCAGTGGTAATTATAAAGGAGTTGATGTTTAGTGTGCCATTAATAATCTTAATTAATTATTTGAGTAAACTAATTTAGCCCTGTCCTGCAACTTGAAGCCCCTTAAATACACATTTTTGAATTCGTGATAATTTAATTCTATTTGACCTAAAAGAATTGACAAATGGAATTATAATTTATAATTTTCATTCTATGCACATAGTTTATAAATGCATCCATAGCCAATACCTCATCTGGATTTATAATCTCAATAGTAGAAATTTAATTAATCAGTTAAATAAATTAAAAAGCAAGTTTAATAAATATAAATAGAATCATGGTTTAAAATTAATTTAATCATAGTCAGGAAATTCATTTTTACTTCTCTTTAGTTTTATCATTTCTAAACTCCGTTAATTTCATATCACCATAATTAATCACTCACTTCTCATAATCAATGGAAATATTGCATAATTTTATGAAGGAATATTATTATGCTTCAAATCGATATACTAAGGAATTAAAATTATTTTTCTCTGCTTATCCAATAAGACGATTGATACACATTTGCTAAAATTTTAGCTTTTATTATGTGCGAAGAATTAAATTTTGACGGGTTCTGTAAGAATTTCATAGTCTTCTCCATTGTAATCTTCTATCTTTATCGTGACAATACTCATGCTGTCTTTTGAGATTTTAGGGAAAAGATTTTCTGGAATCATATTTTTGAGATCTAGAGATTCCCCCATTCCTTTAAAGTTACCATACAAATTATTTGTAAAGGGCTCTTCTTTAGTCCCAAAATCACACATCCAAGCTTTCATATTCGCGATCATTCTTTCAAATTCATATTGATTGTACCAAGGAGTTATGGTTTGTCCCTCATAATCTTGAGGAGGCTTTTAATATTTCTCTTTTTTTTAATTCAATAATTTTTAAATTATAAAATGTAATAAAAAATGCTATTTATTTGATACCCTCAAGTTATCTTCTGTGTTAGAAAACAGCGTTTAGAATCTTCCTTAGTTAATTTCTTAGTTAAATTGAAGCACTTTGGAAAAGTTGTTTTAAATAGCTTTCTTCTGTACCTATTGCAAAACGTTCACAGTCAACTATAAAATCATAATAAATTCAATCTAACTCTTGCTCTGAAAAGACAGACAAAAGAATGTTGTAAAAGGATTAGCACATCTCCTAGATAATAAGAAAATTTATATAACAATTTGAGAAATAAGCAAATTTCTAGATTGTTTTAGACTTTAGGAGTATTTAAAAATAGCATTCATGAATTTAAATGGAAGATATTTATCTATAACTAATTCAGGGAATTTCATGGGTTGCTGGTTGATGTAATACTCTATAAGGTCACTGAGTATTTAGGATGGGCCAATGTCTTTTCCCCATCTATGTAATTCGAAACTGTCCTGATCAATTATTGAAATTGTATTTGACATATCTTAAATCTAATTATACAATTATTGTTGTAGGCTGCCTTTTATACAATTTAAAAGGGAAATTCTTATTTAAACTGATAAATTCTGGCATTAATTTAATTC